>BQNB010027569.1:36439-57510 GCA_026074375.1 Tanacetum coccineum
AAAAGTTTGGATTTGCCTAGTATTTTATATATATATATACTATTCCACGAATCATCTACTCATCGTCTTGCTGTGAGACATTCAGTTGACTACTCTTCTTCAAATCATTTTACTTCGGATGATTCTTTGAAGGATTCATCATTGAGTTCATCATCAGAGACTTCATCGGATTCTTCTGTAGATGCCTTATCTGATTCTGCATCTAGTCATTCATCTTCTGATCATTCATTACCAGCACCACCATCGGGTATGAGATCTAGTCATCAGTTATGTTCATTGGTACCGAGTATTCCTTGTTCATCTGCTGCTATTACTAAGAGACCATCTCATTCTTCTTCTTTCGCGAGTCCTTCTCGCAAAAGGAGTAGATCCCCTACGACATTTGTATTGTTATCTTCACCTATACATGGAGCATTGTCTTCTGCACGTGCTGATCTGTTACCACCACCTAAGAGGGTTAGGAGTTCTGATTTTGTGATGGATTTAGAGGTTAGTTTGGCGGAGAGTTCTGAGCCTTCTAGGTCTAGAGGGACAGATTTAGAGATGGATGTTGATGTTGAGAGGAGTGACGGGCCTCACTCAGAGCCTGTGATTGATCCTGTTGAGGTGGTTATCGAGGCGTATTTTGATTTTGCTGATATTATTAGAGGTAGCAGGATTGATGTTAGGGTGGAGGCTATGACTGTTTCTCAGGATGAGGTTGAGGCGAGTGTAAAGGTCATGGTTGTGGTTAGTGATGATAGAGTTACGCATCCTGAGGCATCAGATGATATCCCTGAGCCTAATCAAGAGGAGGGAGCTGTAAAGGGTACATATGAGACATTGGGAGATCTGGTTCAGAGGTTTCATGATCACACTGTTGAGATCCCAGTTCACCAAGTTCAGGCTATTGAGAGCATTCAAGGCGATCAAGGACATAGGATTGTAGCGACGGGTCAGCAGGGTGCTGTTTTGTCAGAGAGGATCAGAGAAATAGAGCAGGATAATATGAGACTTAGAGAAATGATGGATGTTGCGAGTCAAAGAGTTACTCGACTTCGGCATAGTGAGTTACGAGTTCAGAGAGAGATGAGACAGATTCGGCGTTTCCAATTTTATGACCGTATGAGGATTGCTAGGCTTAAGGCGTATGTTAGGAGGCACCTAGGCTACCTGTAAAACCTAAAAATCTCCATAAGAGTAAAATGACCAAAATGCCCCTAATGAAAGAAAAATGCATAAAAGCTTAAATAAATTCATTTTAATGCTATAAATTATGAAAATGCAACAAGTAACAATTATGAAATTTATGTAAGAATAAAATACATTATATTATACAAGAAAAATAAATACTTATGTATATATATTATTTTGGCCGATTTATTATATTAGTTATTTATGCATTATAATTAAAAATTAAAGTAAATAAGATAAAGATAATAACAAAGTAAATTTGGTAAACTATAAAATCTGAATTATTCTGTTGGAAACATCAAAAACTCGGCCCATATTATAGGAAATATGTTCCCAGTATAAACCTTACCATTTATTTTGCAAAAACCCTAAAACCAAATCATTCGGCTCATAAAAAAATCAAAGAGGTGGCATCCAAAATTCTCTCCAGGCCTAGAACGATTTTCTAAGGTATATTGAAGGTCAAGGATAGTGGTAAAAATAGTGAGAAAGATTGTGGAGGCTTGGCTTGATTTCGGGTATTGGTTTTGTTCGATTATCTCCACCGAATTTTATAAATCCATAGAATCATCAATAATTATCAAAGGTAATTTTATGACTTATTTTTCATCATTATAATTCAGTATAAACACAAGAAAAATAGCCATGCATGTTAATTTGATCATATGAATAAATATATGTTCGAAACCCTAATTTTAGATTAATTGTGTAATCGGCAATAAAACAATTTGTAAAATTGATTTTATAATTTTATAAGGTGGAATATATCATGTATATATCATATCAATTATTGGTTAAATTTTTAGAGGACTCAAAATAATTATTTGGGATTTAAGGGTTTTGCCGATTTGTGAAATAAAGAGAAAAGGAATAAATAATTGAAAAGCGAATTAGGGTTAGGGTTTTTATATTTTTCCCAGGTCCAATACATGCTAATGAATGTATAAAAATTGTGTAATTATTGGGGAAAATTTTAATTAGGGTTTTGTGCACTTATTTGTTACCCGATTTGAGTTTTAAAAGTATAAGGGGGTGTTTTGTAATTTCTGAAACTTTGGGGTCTGATTTAAGCATGTTATTATATTTGTTATGATCTGAGAAAAATAAGTTGGGGGGTAGAAAATGTCATTTTGATATTATTTATGTAAACCTTACTATTTATAGAAACCTGCTATTTATAGAAACATGCTATTTATGGAAACTTACTATATATAGAAACCTGCTATTTTTGGAAAGTCTATTTTTAGAAAGTCTATTTTTGGAAAGTTTAATTATGGAAACTTATTAAATCAGGAAAGTTATCATTTATGGAAAGTTAATTAAGGAAAGTCTATTTTTGGAAACTTACTATAATTAGAAGCTGCTATTTTTGGAAAGTACCCAATATAACAAGAATACTAATCATGAAACATACTAATCATGGAATATGTTAATCATGGAACGTACTAATCAAGGAATCATGCTAATTATAGAAAGTTACTAAAAATAGAAAGTTACTAAAAATAGAAAGTTACAAAAAATGGAAAGTAACCTTAATCATGAACAAGTAACTTATATATGTCCTTTAACATGTAGATCGCATTAAGCAGGAGTAGCTTCCATCTTCTTATCCATCTCTTTCCGTTACTGCTGGACATAAGGTACGGATATTCCGTCCTTTCAGTAAGGACATTCTTTCTTTTCATGATTCATCCCCAGAACTGCTATGCTTCCCCATTTTTATGTCTTTTGCCATGATCCTTTACATGTTTGATTTCAAGACTTATTCTATTGCCCGAGCTATATATACGCATGACCATGATTTACATGACTTACCACCTAGTCATGGAGGTACCATGACCGTGACACATGAGGCACCTGTGTCACGACTCTTTCGCGTTGAGAGTGATTTCACGCGGCGTCCCTTTTCATGTTACCAGATTATATTTCATGTTTGGCCATTATTATTCAGGGGCGTATGGGTGCATCCTAGTTTACATGTTTACACGTTCATGGTGATTGGTTGGTGTGTGCTCTACATCCCATCACATTGGAGCTGATCCCTCCACCCATATTATTATAAGAGGTCACCCCTCTATTACATGTTGAGGCAGCCCCTCTATTATATGCATGTATTCACGACATTATTATTATGACATGTATGATTATATGAGCTCGTGGGCATGCAGGCACGGATACGCCGTATCTTCCTTGATGGATACGGCGTATTGGTTGTCAGAATCATTAATCTTCAAAATATCTTCATTTAAGCTCCAGAATGCGCGCCTTTTGCTAATATTCACCAAGTACTCCATAATTACTACAATTCTCAAATATAAACGATTAAGTAGCAATTCTTTGCAATAATTATATAAAATAGGTTAAATACATGGGATAAATGATGCTATAAAATAGACGTTATTTGATGTCATCAGGTCCGTACATTAATATTACTTCTCCCTTGTTTATTGTTTCAACGTTGTTTCATTTCTTGACATAGATATTGGCCACTTATACCAACTGGAGGGGACTAGCGGTCCGTTGGGGGCCACATAATAATTTATCTATTCCTTAACACATTAATCGAAAATTTTAGGTCGGAGGTAGCAAACCATCCGCCGAGTCACACAATAATTTGTGGATAATAGTAGACATTGACTACGTCCCAGTCGGTAGGTGTTGTTGAACCGGCTGGCATCCGAGTCACATAATAATTTATCTACGTTGGTAGATATTGACTATGCCCCAGCCGGTAGGTGTTGCTGAACCGGCTGGCATCCGAGTTACATAATAATTTATCTACATTGGTAGATATTGACTACGCCCCAGCCGGTAGGTGTTGCTGAACCGGATGGCATCCGAGTCACATAATAATTTATCTACATTGGTAGATATTGACTACGCCACAGCCGGTAGGTGTTGCTGAACCGGCTGGCATCCGAGTCACATAATAATTTATCTACATTGGTAGATATTGACTACGCCCCAGCCGATAGGTGTTGTTAAACCAGCTGGCATCCGAGTCACATAATAATTTATCTACAATGGTCTGACAGATGTTGACTACATGTGCTGAACAGAGATGATCAGTCATCCGTCGGAGTCATTATGATTTTATGTCCTAGTTTTACACATCACACATCGGAAAATTACCCTTCCTTTATCATGGGGAGCGGCTTGATTGTTCATTAGAATTCTTACGGGTTACATTAGAACTGGAATTCTAAACATAATGATTCCTACAAGTAGCATCTTCTTAAGTTGATTGCATGCCAGACGCGAGGCACTTCTTTGTCGTCCATTGTTCGTAGCTTGTATGAGCCATTCTGATACGCTTCCACCACCAAGTATGGTCCTTCCCACTTTGGGCCCAGTTTCCCAGATTTTCTTCCCGGCTGGCCTCATTCTTTCGGTAGACATATTCACCTATCTTGAAGGACATATGACACACCCTTTTGTTGTAGTATTGTTCCATTTTCATCTTGTATCTGGCCTCTCGGATAGCAGCTACTTCCTTTCTTTCCGTTAGTAGGTCCAGGTTTAATCTCATCTTTTCTTCATTGCCCTCTCCTTCTTTGATCAGCATTGTTCGATGTGTGGGCATGCATATTTCTGCTGGGATGAATGCCTCACTCCTAAACGTTAAGTTGTATGGTGTCTCTCCATTGCTAGTTTTAAGCGATGTTCAGTGAGCCTATAGGACGTTAGGTACCTCATCCACCCAACCTTTCCTTTCTCGTCCTAGCCGGGTTTTGATTCCTTCCATGATGCTCCTGTTTGCTCTTTCAACCAGTCCGTTAGTTTGGGGATGTGCTACGACTGTGTTTATTTGAGTGATGTTTAATTTCTTGCACCAGCTTTTAAAAGGATCATGGATGAAGTTGGTTCCATCATCTGTGACCATTATCTTTGGCAACCCATACCTGCAAACAATGTTGTCCCACACGAACTTCTTCACTTCCTTGCCTGTCATCTTGGCCAGCGGCTTGGCTTCTATCCACTTTGTGAAATAGTCCACAGCCATAATTACGAATTCACTTTTCCTGAGGCTTCTAGGAGTGGTCCTAACACATCCATTCCCCATTGAAAGAATGGTTAGGGTGCCATGATCGAAGTCATCAACCTTTTGGGGAGCTTGAGGATTGAGGAGTGGATTTGGCATGAATCACACTTGCGTATTTTTTCTCTTGCGTCCCGGTGCATCATTGGCCAATAGTATCCTTGGCGGATGGCCTTTGCAACCACTGACCTTACTTTCAGATGCATGTTGCATGCTCCCATGTGTATCTCCAGAATGATGTAATTGGCTTGCAGCGGACCCACACACCGAAGCATAGGCATTAGGTAAGATTTTTTGAACAGAACTCCCTCTTCCATGACATATTAACCTATCTTCATCCGTAAGGCACGTGCTTCATTTTGGTCTTCCGACCATACCCCTCTTTCTAGACAGTTGATGATAGGGGTCATCCACGTTTCCCCCTCTTCTTCTACTACTGCATTTATCTCCTTAACGTCCATTGATGGCACGTCTAATGTTTCCACTAAAATTTCTTTAGTGAGGTGGTTGAATGCTACCGAGGACAGCTTGCTTAACACGTCTGCCTTTTGGTTTTTGTTTTGTGGTATGTTTTGGATTTTGAAGTTTTTGAAGTAACTGATGTATTCTTTTGCCTTAGACAGATATCGGATCATATTTTCTTTGTAAGATTTATAGTTGCTATTGATTTGGATGGCCACCAACTTGGAATCTACATTGATAGACAGACATTGTACTCCTATTTTCTTAGCAATCTTTAATCCTGCTAGGAGGGCTTCGTACTCAGCATAGTTGTTGGTGCTTTCAAAGTTGAGCCTTAAGGCGTATGTGTATTCTGTCTTTGTAGGGCTGATGAAGACGAGGCCTGCACTAGAACCTTTGACGTTAGACGCCCCATCTATGTAGAGTACCCATTCTTCCTTACAATCTTTCTGATGGTCAATTGTGTACTAGGTCTGTTTTGGCACCATAGTCTCGCTGCCTACCGGTATTTCGTTTAGAAAGTATGCTAATATATGTCTTTAATAGCGCTGCGATGCTCATATGTGATGTTGTATGCCCCCAGCTCAATGGAATATTGTGCTAGCTTACCTGACGTATCCACTTTGCTCAAAATTTGCTTGATTGATTGATCTGTGATGACGGTGATGGGATGAGCTTCGAAGTACCTTCTCAGTCTTCTAGATACGTGTCGTAATGTCAGTGCCATCTTTTCCAGGGGAGCATACCGCGTCATGTAGCGTTCTGCTTACATAGTGTACCGGATATTGCTTTTCTTTTCTTACCACCAGCAGTACTGCACTGACTGCTTCTTTCGATGCCGCCAGGTATATGAACAAAGTTTTCTTCCGTAGTGGCGTTGTAAGGGCCGGTAGGTCCAGGATAATCTTTTTGAGTTCTTGGATAGCGTTTTCTGTCTTTTCTGTCCACCGGTAATCATGTTTATTTGCCTTTCCTTTAATGTTTCGAAGAAAGGTAGTGAATTTCCAGCTGATCGGGAGAGGAACCGGTTTAGTGCTGCCAACTTTCCTGCTAAGCTCTGCATCTCCCCCTGGTTCTGGGTGACTGTATTTCTGTTATGTCTTTAGTTTCGCTGGGTTAGCCCGTATGCCTTCTGAGGTAACCATGTATCCCAAGAACTTTCCTTCTTTGACCCCAAACAAACACTTTTTTTGATTTAGCTTCATGTTGATTCTTCTGAGGTTATCGAATATTTCTGCTATATCTACCAGCATTTCCCTTTCAGACTTGCTCTTTACCACCATGTCATCCACATACGCTTCCAGATTCCGCCTGATTTGAGACTGGAATGCTTCATCAACTAGCCGCTAGTATGTTGCTTCTGCGTTTTTAAGGCCAAACGGCATCGTCGTGTAGCAGTATGTACCCTGGTCCATGTAGAAGGCGGTTTCTCCTTGTATTCTTCTGCCATTTGTACTTGGTGGTAGCCCTTGTATGCATCAAGAAAGCACTTGAGTGGAAAACCCATGACTGACTCTATCTTGCTGTCGATTTCTGGTAACGGGTAATAATCTTTTGGACATGCAGCATTGATGTTCTTGAACTCGATGCACATCCTCCAGCTTCCGTCCACTTTCTTGACCAAGACTGGGTTTGATATCCAGGTAGGGCATTTCACGGGCCTGACTATCCCCGCCCTTAGCCATTCGGCTACTTCTTTGGTTATTACCCTGCTTTTTTCGGAGCAAAATACCCTCCTCTTCTGACTGGCCGGTGTTACTGATAGGTTGGCGTTGAGGGAATGTTTGATGATTCTTTTTGGTACCCCGGTCATATCTGCAGGTTCCCACGCGAAAATGTATTTGTTCTTTTTCAGCAGGTTTTTGAGTTGAGTGGAGCCTTCCGGCGAGAGACCCTTTCCTATCACTACCAACTGCTCCACGTAGGTAGGGTTAACGAGCACCTACTCCGTGAGGCTTATCTTCTCATGCGGTTAAATTTCTTCTGGTAGCTCTATTGCTTGTTTCTTTCCCACCCTTCTGCATTCGAATATTGTGGGCATTTGGGATACCAACATCGCTATTCCCCATGTTGTTGGAAATTTCATCATTCTATGAATGGTGGATGGGATAACTCTGAGTTGCTTTAGGCCGGGACGTCCCAAAATGATGTTATACGAGATGGTGCGGGGATGACGGTAAATTTCATTATTGCCCTCCGACACAGGCCACTCCCTCCAAAGCATACATCAAGCTCTATTTTCCCTAAAGGTTTAACTTGTTCTCCCGAGAACCCCGACACCGTAGTTTTCGTTTCTACTAATTTTGCTCGAATGGATGGATCGTTGGCTTACTGCTTACTAATTTGTCAGAATTGAATGGATGGTGTCACATGTGAAGCATTGCACGAACATGATTTCAACGAATGCCCTCTTCATCTACACATTATCCTCGCGGACGAGATACCCTTCTATTTCGCCCTCCTACTACCAAAAGCCTTCATCCGAAGATTTCTTGTCCAAAACCCGGCGGGAATGTGATTGGGACGTTCAAGGAGCATTTTTCGTCTGTCGTTTGTGGTTTTTCTCTTTAAGTCAGTGGAATTGACCATGTTGATTACTTTGGCCTTTCGTGGCGGACCAATTGTTCTGCTGCCACCAACCCGTCCCCCTTTCCTTTCATCCTTTACTATGATATCAACTTGCCAGATCTATAAAGCATCATCTATACTATTTCTTTAATGAAAGCAATTATTTTGTGTGCCCCTTTTCATTGGATATTCATATTACTAGTTTATTTTCTTACTACTGACTCCAATACATGGTGATGGTTTGTGGACAGGTGCAGTTGGAGCGAAAATCTCTTAAAGGAGTAACGTTACCAATGGAATCAGTGTTAAACCTCTCTCATTTCCCTCATCGCAAACTCCTGGTTGGGATGATGTGGGCGGTAGATGGTGCATTAGTCTCTTTGCGTCCTAAAAGCAGCTGTGCAATGTCTGCGGCTTAGTTCCATAAGGAATCCGTTTGATCCGTATCATTCCGTTGTGCCAGGGCCCCCATTGCCCACCAAGCGGTACCGTTCTATTCTTGGAATTCCACGCCTTGGTAGCGATCTATGTATACAGAACGCTTCTTCCGATTGTAAATAATCGTCCACCCTCTTTAACATCTCGTCAACAGTCTTAGGTATGTTATCTGATAATGATAAATTT
Organism: Tanacetum coccineum; assembly: GCA_026074375.1. Taxonomy (NCBI): domain Eukaryota; kingdom Viridiplantae; phylum Streptophyta; class Magnoliopsida; order Asterales; family Asteraceae; genus Tanacetum; species Tanacetum coccineum. The sequence goes on from BQNB010027569.1 coordinate 45,306, forward strand.
AAACCCTTTGTATATAATAAATATATAATAAATATATAAATATAATAAGAGTTAAAAATATCAATGATAAGAATTCCAAAAGATTCAAAGAAATTACTTTTGACCAAAGTAAAAACTAAAATCCCATGGGTCGTTTCCCAACGAGGTGCGAATTGAGAATCGAGTTTATGTTTGTGATTGCGTTTTTGGGTTTGAATTCTAATTCTACTGATAATAAGCAAAGAAAAGTAAAGAAAACCTAAAAACTAAAGCAACTAAAGCTTAAAACACTAAAAATGAGAACGGGATTCTAATCCTGTTCTTTAAAATTGAAATTCTAAAATTTTAACCCTTGATGCAAATTTAATTTTCCTAGGTCCTAAATGATAAAAGAAATTTTTCTAAAAAAGAAATAGATTTTTTTGACTTTTTTATAATTTATGATGAATTAAAAACGATTTTACTGAAATCAAATGATTAAAAATACTAAACTAATTATAAAAATTCTGAAAAAATTAGCAAAAGTAGCTTGAACAAAGCTTATCCTAAGAAAAATAAGCTGGGTAAAACAGCTTATCAAAATAAGCTGTTAAAAATAAAAAACAGCTTATAAGCTAAATGGGCTAAAATGGTTATAAAAGAATAATGTGTGCAAACTCAAACGGAAAAGACCCAAGGGCAGAGTAGTGAGTATGTGTAGTGTTAAAATGTTTGGTGAGTGTGGTTGAGGTCTCGAGTTCGAGCCCTGCTCACTTGGGGCTTCCCCTACTCCCAAATGTTTTTATTTGCCATTTTTTACAACTTTTTAAATAAGCAAAAAATAAGCAACTTTTGTGAAAACAAAATTTTTAAAACTTAGAAATAAGCTCAAAAAGTGACATAATGCTAAATGACTTAAAGGGTAAATTGTTTGCTAATTTTTAGCACAAATAAGCAACTACAAAGATAAATAAGCAAAAACCGATAATAAGCTATATCTGATAAACATTAAGGAACCAAAATAAGCAAAAGAAATGAACTGGAAATAAGCTAAAAAGACAGAATCTCTATAAGGCTAAAATGCTTAAAAAATTTAAACTACAAGTGCTAACAAGCTTAAATAAGCCCTACCTTAAGATGAATAAGCTAAAAGTACTTCTATTCTAACCTAATAAGCAAATCTAAGCATTACTTAAGCAAATCTAACAGCTAAATTACTCTAATAAGCAAATAAGCAAGATGACTAAAACTGCCAATCAAAACAGCCACAAGGGCACTTTTAGGCTTATTTTCAAGCCCTTAAGTGGAACCTTATGGCTTAATGAGTTATACCCATAAAAAGCTGGCACAATAAGCTTTCTAGAACAACAAAGAAAATGAGTTGAAATTAAATAAGCTACTAAAAAGCTAAATGAAAAGACTGTCTTGAAGGACGCATTTTTTGATTTTTTTTCTTTAAAGACAGGTGACATATATGCAGGACCCTAAAAAATAGCTAGAAATATGCTGAAATATAAAATAGCTAAAACATATTTAAAACTGACACCAATGACGCTTATGCTCCAATTGCAGATATAAAAAATGATTATAACTAACCTAAATTTGATTGAATAATGGCTTTTTTTAAGACTAGAAAAAAACTTTGACAGATTTTTATACAGGACACAAGTGGACAAATACCTACTTAAAACACAAAATAATTATACAGCATTCTAAAACACTATTAACAACACAAAAACAAAAACAAACCTTTAAAAGCTTGTTAAAAAGTCTTAGTCAAATAAGCACTTGAACTTTGTTTTGATACCATAGGTTTAAAAGACAAGTTCAAAATACTTTGAAATTGAGTTCTAATCTTTAAAAACTTTTTAAAACTGACATAAATAACTTAAATAAGCTTGTTAAAAATGGCCAAGTAACCCAAACCTTTTTCTTAACACACTTTGACCCACTTTCACCCTTAAACCAAACACCCCTTTAAGTTTTTAAAAACCAATTTTCAAAGTGATTTGCAAAGATTTGAGCTAAGGACTTTAAAGACAGATTGTAACAAAGCAAATTTAAGCAAAGATAAGCAAATTTCAACAGACAATAAGCACTTTAAACAAGCAACAAAGATAAGCAGTTAAAAGCTATTAAGGACAGTTTTAAAGCAAAAGCTTAACTAAATGACATATAAGCAATAAATTAAGACAAATAAGCATAAAAGAACATAAATAAGCAATAAAAAGCAAGAAATAAGTAATAATAGGCAGATGAACAGTAAATAAGCAAAATGGAAAAATGGAAACTCACAAAACCCTTGCTCAAAACAGGGTAAACAAAGTGATCTACAAGCTTTAGCTTGTCATGATAAGCTAGTATGGGTCTATAAAGCCTCTTCCTTGCTACTGTCTTCAATTCAACTAAGGTAACTTAAGGGTGAATTTTTGTGATTTTTTTTGGATTTTTAGACATAATTGAAAACAAGTGTTTATATAAGCTTTCAATGGTTCAAAAACTTATACAAGAGCTTAAAAAATAGTATTTAAAAGACAATTAAGGTAAATGACAGTAATTAAAAGAAAACTTGAAATTTTATTAACTTAAAAAGATTACAATGTAAGAAAGTTAAATGACAGTAAATTAAAGACAAGTTAATTAAAATGGCCTAAACTTTGTTAATACAAGACTAGACTTAAACAAAATTCAACCCAGACAATAAGCTACACTAGCCTATATTTATACTAAGAATTCTCTAAGTCTTCAAGTCCTCTTCTTTGTGCTTCTTTACTGAGAGAGCTCAAGAGCTGTGTTTGTTGTGTGAGAGAGTTGCCAAACTCAATCTAAGCCATCAAAATTTCTTGTTCTCCAAGTCCCTCAATCTTGACCCTTGATTCGTTTTTGTCCAATGGTGTTCAAGGGGATTGCCAAGGTGACAATTGCCTATGTAAAGTGGGGTTAGGATGGGGAAGTGATGGTTTTGTTGTGGTGTGAAGGGGGTTTCGAGGTTGAGAGTGACAGGGAAGGTTGAATAGTGTTTTGGCGGGAAAGATTGTTTTAACTGTGTGTTTGTTTAACAGGGTATAAGTTTGGTGGGATGGCAACATTGGTCCCTGAATTTGTGTTGATTTATTTCATGAATCGTCCTTGTGGTGTAATAAGTTTATAGGATTTGGCAGGATTAGTCCTTGAGGTTGTATTGTAGAATTACACGTATGGTCTTTGTGATATAGAACTTAACAGCCGTTTGTTGTTGGGCTGTTAAGTGTTAACAGTAAAGGGTTTTGGGCCAAGGTTTGGGCCAGTATGTATTTAGAAAGGGTTTGGGCCTTTTTGATTGTGTAGTCTTAGTTATTAACACTTAATGGGCTGCCCCGGCCCATTAGATGGGTAAGGGTGGGCCCATTAAGTATTTCTTCGGTTTCGACATCGGCTTTGACTTTTGACTTTTTAGTTGACTTTGACTTTGACTTTGATTTTGACTTTGTCTTTTTCACGCTCTTCCATTCCGTGCTTGGTTTTGTCATTTTTGCTTCGTTTTTCGTCCTTTTCTTTGATATTCGTTTCCTGCACAATATAAATGAAAACATACACATACAATGTATTTTTGGTATGTTTTTGGTCATTTAAGTCCGGTTTTAATGGAAAATGGTATGTGTAATTAAGCACATACCATTATCCGAAAAGCGTTTTGATAGCTCTGGACACTTGTGGGAACTCATGAAGGACGGAATTTGCATTAGCTCTGGTACGTTAAGAATGGCGTTGGACTCACTCACCCACCTTTCTTTAAAATTGGGAAGAGTTTCATTGGCTCTCCGGGCGATCTTTGAGATTTCCGTTGGGTCTTTGTCACATGCCTTGAGCATCCCAAATTTGTTTAGAAATCTCCTTTGAAGATCCCCCCAATTATCAATACTACTAGATGGCAGCTTATCGAACCATGCTCTTACTTTGCCATCGAGGGTCTGCTAAAACATCTTGCACCAGACCGACATGGGTCATTCCCCTTGATTCCCCATCCCCACGAACCGGCCCACGTGATCTTCCGAATTACCCGTTTTGTCATATATTTTAGCATTCGCTGGCATTCTGTGTCCGGGTGACGAAAATTCGACAATTCTCCTGGTGAACGGACACTTTAGAACTTTTTTTAATGGCTTACTTAGGTCTTCGTCGCCCGCTTTCGCTTTGCCCTTCTCATTGACCTCAATCTCCTCATCGCTGACGTCCTGAATGTCGTTAAAGTCCTGGAGCATGGGCTTAATGAGGTCTCGGTTGCTTGGCTCTTTCAGGAGTTCCTTAAGAGCTGATATGTGCCCTTAGATGATGCTTTTGGTTGTATTTTGGTTTAAAGTTCCTTCATTTAATGGGGTGATTGGTTCGGGACCTGCCATTCTGTAGCACTTAGGCAGATTGAATAATGGGTCCCACGGATGGCACCAATTTGTTGATGCAAAGATCCGCTGAGAAGGATAAAAGTTGCCCTCCCGTGGAATCTTGGTGCTCAGCAAGCCTGTCAAGAAGACAACGCACGTTAGCCTCACCCCGGGTTTTATCCCAGGACCAAGCTTCGGCGTGAGAGTAAGTACTTGATATTGATACGGCCGTTAGGCATGATGCAAGTATAATAAATGTGGTGTGTGTGTAGATAGGATTGTATTGAATGTGCTCGGGGTATTTATACTACCCCAAGTACTGTTGATAGTTACTGTTCCTGACACTTAGGGAATGGCAGCGCCGAACTACTGTATGCTTTTGTCAGGCGACGTACCCACGTGATAGACAAGATCCCCTAAATCCCGGGCTGGCTGCATGCGTTCGGTCCTTACCATAGACCAGTGGTTATTAAGGGGTTTTCGGTTAATAGAATGTGTTGGTCTTTCCCGAGGTTCCCATATACTTATCCATTTATATGTCGTGTCAGCACCGGTAGGTTAGATGTGGGCCGATGGGTTCTAGTATAGCCTACCGGCTTGGTCCTAGCGGCCATATACACGAACAATCGTATTAGTTGTCATGGTAGCGGTCAGCAAGTTTTAGTTTGTTTATTGGGTTCCCTTACGCGATACGACGAAATGGGGTGATGTCCGAATCACTAAAAGAATACATTATATCTCTCTAAGTGATGCGTGAGAATCAGGTCGTGCATCATCACCATAGCTAATCAAGGAGTCAGCACTAACGTAGATGAAAGAAATAAGGATATGCGATAATGCAGATGAGGACGATGGCTCGTATAAAACTTCTTTCTTATAGTAAGAGCGCACGGTACCATAACGCACCAACCGACGTTATGTCCACGTGGCAACAACGTTGGTGGCGTTATGATACCGCCGGTGTTTAAAAGAGAACGGCGTTGGTGGTGGCGTTGGTACACCAACGTGCGTTGGTTTGGTTTTCTTTTTCTTTTTTTTCGATATAAATGGATAGGGTGTGTGTGTTTTTATAGTGTGTATGTCTAGTGTGTGTTTTGGTGTGTGTGTTTTTTTTGTCTCGGGTGGCTGGAAGATGAAGATGAAGAATGGGTGGAAGAAAGTGGCCCAAAATGGTTTTTATTTTTTTTATTTCGTTTATTTATAATATATATTTTTATTAACTGATTAAATATTTAGTTTGTTTTAAAAAAAGAAAAAAAGAAAAATGATGGGTCTCAAAAGGTGGTGTTATGGGGTGTTATGATTAGAGGGTATTTTGATGTGTTGGGGTTGAAATGTTAAAGCTGACGTTGCGTTGAGGTGACTGCACTTTTTCGGTGTTACGGTGTTATGACACCTTGTGCTCTAAAAGAAAATAATTAAACATTATCTTAATTATTTTTAAAAGTTCACATTTTGTTAATTAATTTTTCAAAACATGATGGTCTTCTAAAAAACTCTTTTACATGGGGTGTTTCAATGTGCGATGTGGTCTATATGGAAGTGGCAGAATAAAGTGGTTAACGCTCATCAAGAGGCTAACGATTAACGATTTAGAAGATATTAATATTTGAAAAAAAATGATGAAAATAGGTTTGTGGTTTCATCTCATCAACTAGATCAAAATAGAAATAGAAAGTGAAGATTAGTCCCTTAATATCTAAATGATGCGTTTGTTTGGTGGGTTTCCACATAAGGTTGGGACTTAAAGTAAAAGTTTGTTGTTTGGTTAACATTTATGGGCCTAATAATTGGGTCTAAGTCCTTTATATCCGGCTAGCATAAATCATGAGTAAAAAGCTACTATTAGCTTTTTATTTGTCTTTTTCTTCTAAAACCATATTTTATCTTTTGATTTTGTTTTATTGTAAAAAATAAGCATAAGAACCCGCGCGTTGCAGCTGAGCTAATTTTTTCCCGAATAATTTTGTTTTTTTAACTTACCTTAGGCCGGTTTTTCATTGGGTCGTTTATTTTAAAGTTATTAGGTAGTTTACGGTGTTTTTTGGAATTTAAAAAAAATATATACACACATATATTAAAATTCAACATTATTTATAAGATCATACGTATGTCAGAAGCGTTGCAATATTTGGCTCGTTTTGTTCGCAATTCAAAGATCGTTCCGCGAGTGAGTCGTAAATAGTTAAAAGTTAAAGGTACGGTTCGTAATTTTTTTTCCATTTTGGGCCAATAAGGTTTTTTTTTAATAGTGGGCCACTTCGTTTCATTTGTTGGAGTGTGACACGAACCTTTACAGTCGCCGTTTGCTCAGGGATAGTTAACTCTTTATTTTAAAAACATGGTGAGTTAATTTACCATACAGTTTTGGTAAAACGGTAACCATCAACGTGAATTGATTTGTCTTACAAATACCGTTTGCTTTTGACTAGCAATGCTTCATTGCCATAACATGGTGCATTGATAAACCATATAGTTTTTAGCAAACTATCAGCTATCAACAGATTTGATTAGTCTTTACCATGAACTGTTTGATCATGGATAGCCAATCTTAACCATGAAGCAATGGAGTGAGATCTCTTATAATTTTTGGTAAATTGTCAACCATAAACGGATTTGAGAAGTCTTTACCACAAGCCGTTTGCTTATGGACTAGCCAGTTCTTATGCCTGTTAAGCATGGTGAACTGATGACCATTTGTTGTGTGGTGGTTAGCCAACACTCAAACCCTTCTCAATCCCATCAATCTTATTCTTCAGGTTCTAACTCTGCAAGTATCTTCTTGATAAACCTGATCAACTCTAATGCCATAGTACTATCTTCTTCAGACTCTAACTTCAATTTCAGCATTTGCATCAGTACTTCCTTTCTCAAAGGATACTTCTTTTCTACCAGCATATGAATGACTAATCCTGTTTCAGTCACTAAGGTATGTACTCCTGAAGAACTATGCAACTTCCAACTCACTATAATCCAATCTAGCTGTGAATTCCAAAACTCATTTTCATCATCTGGGTTGAACATAACCATCAAATCTCCCCAAAGTACTCTGTCAAAACCTTCAGGTATCTCATCTTGAAATCTGTCCATTACCAGTTGATACACAGCATTCAAATCTTCTCTATCAAATATGGACAATACTCTCATCAAAGTACTAAAGTATCTCTTTTGTCCATTACTTCTAATCACCACATTTTGATTAATCTCTTCAAAGTGTTCAGCTTGATCAGTCTGTGGTTTAGTTCCAAGACACTCTGTCTTCCATTCTTTGATAGGATATTTTCTGTCAAGTATCTCATAATCCACTTCTTTTTCCTCATCTGGAGCTATAGTTAAGTGTAATCTCAGTTCATCATTTTCTTTATCACTATCATCTTCAGAAGTGTTTTGAATATATCTTCTTTTCCTTGACTTCATCTTTTTCCTAGTACCAAGTTTTCTCTTTTTAGTACTATCTTCTTCTTTACTCTCCTTCTGAACTTCTTCTTTACTTTCCTCCTTGATCACTTCACTCTTAGAGGAATCAACTCCTTTCTCATTCATCCTTTTGATCAATCTTTCATCTTCAGCAGACCCAATAGAGATAAAGTCTTCATCTGACCTCTTGATCTTCTCATACAAAGCTTGTACTTCCTCAAACTTCTTGATTTTCAATTCAGCATGCTTGAAGTTCCCTACATGCTTCAAGTAGGTCATCATTTGATTTCTCAGTTGATTCTTGGTTGGTGGTCTGTTCCTGATAGCTTCTGATCTCTGTTGAGCAAGGAATTTTCTTTGAGCAGCAATTGTGTCATGAAGGAACTTTGCTCTTTCTTCAATTGTAAATTGCTCTCTTTCTTGTTCTTGAAGCTTCTCAGCAAGAAGTCTATCTGCCTCAATCCTTGCCTTTATATCATCAAAGTTTCTTATAAGAGCTTCATTGGCAGCTTTTTCTTCAGCTATTCTGTTTCTTTCCTCTTCACCTTCCCACTCTTCTTGTATTTTCCTAGCCATCTCTTCATCACTTTCAAGCTGTTTAAACTTTTTCTCAGCTTCAGGTATACCATCAGATTCACTTTCAGATTCATCCTCCTCTTTAATCTTCTTTTTTTTTTCACTTAGTCTTTTGGATCAATCTTTGGAAGAGCTTTAATGTGAGAAGTGAATCTTGGTAGAGGAGGCCTAGGTCTGTCAGTTATCTTCAATATCCTTCAACTCACACCTTTCTCCTTTCTCTAGAAACTGCCTTGGCTTGACTCAAGTTGAGAAGATCCTAGCTATTGTTTTTCATCATCTCTAAAGATTGAGAAGTAGGGTGTTTGAGTGGCTTGAGTAGCACTTGCTTCTTCAATGTGATCTTCAGTAGCCTTTTCTTTTGCCATCAGTACTGTCAATGTTTCATCAGTACCTCAATGGCTTTCAGTACCTTATCTTGTCCTGTCAAGTACTAACTATTGGATCCGTCAGTACTAACTATTGGGCTTCATACTAACTTTTCTCCATGTCCAGTACTAACTTAACCTTGTAAGTATTAAGTCCATCTTCAGTACTAATAACAATTTCTCCTCAATCTCCTTGCTCCATTCCCACGATATCCCTTGTCCTTCCCTTCATCCTGACAATATCTCTGTTGGTCCATATGATTAACTTATCACAGGAAGCTCATCAAAAAGAGGATCTCTGTTGAAAGATGATCCACGCTTTAGCAGAACTTCCTCCCTTGTTGAGACAACTCTTTGTCACCTATGTTTCTTTGAGAAGCTCTTGCTTGGGAATCTTTGCTTCAATGAGACACTTTAGCATCCTATGATGTTTGATGACAGGTTTAGCTTGCTTTTTGAGCTTTGTGATCTGAGCCTTCAAGTGTTGTATTTCCTTGGCTTGATCTGTAACCTGGGCACATAAAGAAAGACAAAGATCATAGATACCTTGGATAGTCATGTCACCCTCATTCCCTGAAAGGGATTTATCACTGGATGAATGACCTCCAAGCTTCCCACCAGAAGTTTCTGGGATAGAATCAGGAATAGTAGTATTGGGTGAAGGTCTTGGGGATGGGTCAGTCTGTTGCTCAAGAGGTACCTCACTAGTGTGAGCAGGAGAATGTGTCCAGTTGTGTTCATGAGGTACATCACTAGTAGGATCAGGGGAAGGGTGTAAGTTGTGCTTCAGATGCTTTCTGAAGAAGCACCCTCAAGCTGAGTGATTGTACCAAACATAGTAGCAAACAAGGGTGACTTTCCTGAGAAATGCTTACCTTCTAACCATGAAGAAAGACATTACTAGTTAAAGTATTCACAGAAAAATATCTAAGGTACAGACACATTACTAGTTGTTTATCTAAAAAGATTGAAATAAAACGTGGGTACATTAGAAAAACATTTTCTTAGCATCTAAATGTCTAAGCAGCCATCAAAAATTAATTTAGAAAAATTATACTTCTGATTAGATGTTAGCAGATGACAGCAGTGTCAAAGATGTAGGAAATACGACCCAAGAGGTACTTTAGAACTAAGACAATAGATTAATTGAATGAAAATAAAAACCTCCATTGGGTAAAACAAAGCTTTAATAAAATGTTAACACATCTGTTAAAGCCCCTCATACCTCATTAGCTGTATAGCATCAAATATAGCCTGATTGGGTAATGTGTCTATCCCATTGGCATCATCAAAAAAAGATCAGTTTTTTTTTTTTTTTTTTTTCTTCTATTGATGCCTCATAGATAGACACGGACTTGCCACTACTTTGGTAGTAATTTGCCTAACAATGTTGATTGTTTTGACCATAGCAGACTCCAAAACTAATCAACAAATTATAGATACAACATGACATAAATGAGAGCATGATAATGGAGCTGCCGCTTAAGAAAATCTATGATCTCGTGAAACTCGCATTCCCTTCAGACTTTCTACCAAATATGCGACCATGTATGCTTCGCCATAATCAAGAACGCCATTGTACTTTGAAAGAGAGTCGTCGTTAAGAGAGAGTATAGGGCTTGTAATTGAATGTAATGGATAGTAAAGAGAAATGCGAAAGTACTGCCAAATGAGATGGGTTTATATAGGTTTTAGAGACCTAATTTTCAGGAAACCGTTTCAATTACACTTTGTACCCATGGCAGTATTTTTCTTCTTCAACATCCCGTCTCTATAGCGGTACAAACTTGGCCTAGCGGTACTAACTTTGCACTGTCGGTACTAACTTCGTCCAACCAAAGAATGAACAATGTAGGTAACTGGAGTGCTTCAATACCATCAATAACTCTTCTCAATAACTCTCTAAATCCTAGCAAACCTCTGGAAATGCATCACCTATGGTTAACATGTTTCTTCAAACAAACTATACAACACAGCATATTGCCTCCTTTAACCAAGCAGCCTTATGGATTATCATCCAATAGTAACAACCAAGAACTGAAAACCGCTAACATCAAAGGACTTGAAAGTAGATCAGCTACATTGTCATCAGTGTAGATTTTAAGCACCTGAATGAGTTTCTTTTCATAAGCATCTCTTATGAAGTGGTGCCTAATAGCAATGTGCTTTGTTTTGAAATGATATACTAGATTCTTAACAATGCAAATGGTGCTTTCATTATCAATGTAGATTTTTGTGTTCATGAAGTTGAACCCATAGTCTAACATTTGATTCTGAATCCATAAAACTTGCCCACAGCAGCTTGCAGCAACAACATATTCTGCTTCTGTAGTAGAAGTAGCCAAATGGTCTGCTTGTTTCATTAGTCCAAGAAATTATTCCTCTGCCAAGAAATTGACAACTCCTTTTGTGGATTTCCTGTCAAGAATTTGCTCCAGCATAGTCACTAATCTGAGTAATTCCAGGCAAATGAAGACACTCTAGGAACAAAGAGCCAGTTTGGTTTACCTTTAGGTACCTAAAAATTCTCTTGACAGCACGGGAGATGGGAAGTCTTTGGAGTGACCTGAAACCTAGAACAAGCACAAACTGCAAACATAATGTCAGGTCTAGAAGCAGTCAAGTGACATTAAAGAAGCCAATCATAACCTATAAGATGACCATCCACAGCACAGCTTCCTCATCCTTGACTAAAGGGCTTCTGAGTCTCAATTGGTGTAGTAGCATTCTATAACATTTGCAAAGTCAAACTCTTCAGGATTTCTGCAACATACTTATCCAGACAAATAAAGATAGCCATCTCCTATCTGGTTTGACATAAAACCAAGAAAAAGTGAGCTCTCCCATTGAACTCATCTGAAATTTACTCTTCATTAATGCCTCAAACTCATCACACCGAAGATCTATGTAGACCCAAAGATGTATATCATCCACATAGACATTAACCTAGTAAGAATCAAGTTTATCCTTCTTTAAGGAAGGAGACTTTTTGTCAATGTTCCTGCTTCTGTATCCATTCTTCAACAAGAAAGTGGATAAAGTAGCATACACAGCTCTGGGAGCTTTGATGAACCCCTACATAGCTTTTACTACTTTGTAGACTTCTAGGATTCTTAGGATCTAGAAAATCCTGATGGTATTGAGACTACCAAAACATCCTCATCTATGTGCCAATAGGTAGCAATTTTGTACAATCCATTGATAGACTGTAAAACCCATGTATGAGGCAAAGGCCAAAAATATCCTTATGGCTTCAAGCTTGCCACAGGAGCAAAAACCTCATCATAGTCTATCCCTTCCTCTTGCCTATGTCCCTGAGCAACTAACCTTGCTTTATTTCTGACAACAACTCCTCTTTCATCCTTCTTATTGCGATAAACCCACTTTGTACCGATAGCTTTCTTCCCATAAGGCAAATCTACTAAGACCCAAACTTTATGTATCTTAAACTGCAACAATTCTTCTTGCATAGCATCAACCCAGCTTTCATCTTTAAGAGCTTCTAAAATCTTCTTGGGTTCATGT
>BQNB010027570.1:0-54682 GCA_026074375.1 Tanacetum coccineum
AACACGAGTGTCTTCAAAAAATTTAGGTCAATCCTACAAACAATCACAAGTACAAACAACAAACACAAGGAACGGAAGAGTACAAGCCTACTCACAACACATTAGAAAAATAGAAAATGGAAAATGGGTAAGCATGGGGTGCCTCCCACGAAGCGCTTTGTTTTTGGTAACCGAGTCACATAGCTTGACTTGTTCCCTGAATCCATTCGTCCTTAGGGAGAGTGTGGAGATCTTGGACTTCCTTTGGTGGTAAGTCCCCTCCAAAGTAATGCTTCACACGATGACCATTCACCTTAAAGTTTAGACCATCAGGTTGAGATAACTTAATAGTTTCGTATGGAAAAACTTTGGTGATGGTGAAAGGTCCTGACCAACGAGTTTTAAGTTTTCCTGAGAATATCTTTAGACGAGAGTTGAAGAGTAAAACAATCACCAACATTGAAAATGCGGTTTTTGATCTTTGAGTCATGAAGCTTTTTCGTCCTCTCTTTATAAATCAAAGAATTCTCACAAGCTTGATCACGAAGGTCATTAAGTTCATTTAGTTGAAGCTTTCGGTGATCACCCATGGTTTTAAGATCGAAGTTAGCATGTTTCAAAGCCTAATATGCTTTATGCTCTAACTCAATTGGTAAATGGCATGACTTTCCATAAACAAGCTTGTAAGGAGTATAACCAATCTGTGTCTTAAAAGCAGTATGAAATGCCCACAAAGCTTCATCTAATTTGTTAGACCATGAGGCACGATTTTCGCAAACCTTCCTTTCTAGAATACGTTTTAAACCTCGATTGGACACTTCCACTTGACCGCTCGTTTGAGGGTGATTAACGGTAGCTAGACGATGAGTGACCCCATACTTAGACATTACTTTAGAAAAATTTTCATTACAAAAATGGGTCCCACGATCGCTTATAATAGCTCTTGGTGTTCCAAATCGGGCAAAAAGAGATTTTAAAAACTTAACTACAACTCTAGCATCATTTGTGGGGAGCGCCTTGGCTTCAACCCATTTCGAAAGATAATCAACGGCTACGAGGATGTATTTATTTCCTCTTGAAGACGGAAATGGTCCCATAAAATCAATACCCCATACATCAAAGATTTCACAAACTTGGATAACGTTTTAAGGCATCTCATCTCGTTGTGAAATTTTGCCTTGTTTTTGACACGTATCACAAGATTTGATCATCGTATGGGCATCTCGATATATGGTAGGCCAAAAGAAACCGGCATCAAATACTTTTCGAGCGGTGAGATTGGCACTATGATGGCCCCCGGTGGGTCCTTCATGGCAAGCTTTGAGGATCTCAAGAGCTTCTTGCCCATGCACACACCGTCGAATGATTTGATCCGCACAAGTACGAAAAAGATAGGGATCATCCCAGAAATAATGTTTAACGTCCTTAAAAAACTTCCTCTTTTGTTGAGTTGACATTCCTTTGATAATAAAATTCCCCGCATGGTAATTTGCATAGTCCGCAAACCATGGGGTACTTTCACTAGAAATAACTCCAAGAGTTTCTAAAGGAAAATGTTCATTTATGTCTTTGTTTTCTAACACATCCTTATGAGGATTCTCAAGTCTAGATAAATGGTCTGCCGCAAGGTTCTCACTTCCTTTTTTATCACGGATGGTGATATCAAATTCTTGTAGGAGAAGAACCCACCGGAGCAACCTCGGCTTAGCGTCTTGTTTGTTCATAAGGTACTTTAAAGCCGAGTGATCCGTATACACTATGCTTTTGGATAAGACAAGATATGGCCGAAACTTTTCAAAAGCATACACAACGGCAAGCATTTCCTTTTCCGTGGTAGTGTAATGAATTTGAGCTTCAGTCATAGTCTTGCTAGCATAATGTATAGGCTGAAAATGCTTCATCTTTCGTTGTCCTAGAACCGCACCAATCGCGAAATCACTTGCATCACACATGAGTTCGAAAGGTAGGTTCCAATCCAAGACAACTAAGATTGGAGCTTCGGTAAGCTTTTTTTAAGAGTTTTTTAAGGTTGAAAAGCATCAATACAATCTTAGAAAACACAAACGGTGTTTCCTTCTCCATAGGGAAAGAGGTGGGTCATTGGTCTAGCAATCTTAGAAAAGTCTTGGATAAATCGGCGGTAAAAACCTGCATGACCTAAGAAACTCCTAACACCTTTTATTGTAGTCGGGTGACGGAGCTTAGCGATAACATCGACTTTAGCACGATCGACCTCAATTCCCGCCTTTGAAATTTTATGCTCTAACACAATTCATTCTCTACACATAAAGTGGCACTTCTCCCAATTAAGAACTAAATTCGTGTCTTCACACCATTTTAGCATCTTTTCTAAATTGGAAAGGCACGAATCAAAACTATCCCCAAAAACCAAGAAATCATCCATAAACACTTCCATGGTCTTTTCGATCATATCATGGAATATGGCTATCATACACCGTTGAAAAGTACCGGGAGCATTACACAAGCCAAACGGCACGCGTCGGTACGCGAAAGTTCCATACGGGCATGTGAAAGTAGTTTTCTCCTGGTCCTTGGGATCTATTGGTATTTGGAAATATCCTAAAAATCCGTCTAGAAAACAATATAACTCATTCCCAGCTAATCTTTCTATCATTTGATCCATAAACGGTAATTGAAAATGATCTTTTCGAGTCGCTTCATTTAATTTCCTATAGTCGATACAAACTCTCCATCCGGTAACTAAACGTGTCGAAATTAATTCATTCTCTTCAGTAGCAACGACGGTTATTCCACCTTTTTTGGGAACACAATGCACTGGACTAACCCATGGGCTGTCAGAGATCAGGTAAATCATTCCGGCATCAAGAAGTTTTAGGACCTCTTTTTTTATTACCTCATGAATTTTTAGGTTAACCCGTCTTTGACTTTGAACCGTAGATCACTGCTGTCAGTTTTTTGTAATTATCTTCCATCAGATTTTGTGGGTACAAAAAACGAGGGGTCGATACCCTGTTATCGGTTGATTTTCCAAGAAAATGGCCCCTTTTGAATTTGTGCACTTTTAAAAAGAGCATCTTTTTCATCATTTTTTAAACCTTTTGCAATAATAACTGGTAACTTGTCATTTTCTTCCAAGAAAGCATATTCTAAGTGAGACGACAAATCTTTTAACTCTAATTCCGGAGGCTCTTCAATTGAAGATTTTGCCTCGGTCACTTCACTTTGTTTAAGGTCCATCGGAGGAAGTTGAAACGGGTCAATATTTAATAATTTTTTAATCAAAAAAATATCTTCCTCCGGATTAAAATCGGTATGATCAATTTTTGGTAAAATCGAATCATCCTTAAGATAAGCTTCAATTTCTTCCAAAATGAATTCAGAAGTAAACGGCTCAGACATTGGGGTGGGATTGCCACCTGAAGAATTAGGAAATCCTAGAAATTCCGGAGCATACTCCTCACAAACAGCATCAATGATGTCAATTCGGTTTACCGACTTGTCATTTATAGAGGAGTATCTCGTGGTTTGATAGATTAAAAGTGACAGCTTTGTTATCAACCCGAAGGGTTATTTCTTCACCATAAACAACAATTAAAGCATGACCGGTCCTCAGAAAGGATCTCCCAAGTATGAGAGGTACTCGAGGATCGGCTTCGAAATCGACAACAACAAAGTCTGTGGGAAAATGAAATTTCCTAACTTTGACAAAAACATCTTCGGCGAGTCCTTTAGGATAAGTAATTGATCGGTCCGCTAACTCTAACGTAATCCGAGTTGGTGTAAGTTCAGGCAGAGAAAGCTTTTTCCAAATAGAAAAAGGCATAACATTTATGCTCGCACCAAGATCAGCCGAGGCATGGCATACATCCATTCCCTAGAAATTACTTGGAATAAGAAACTTGCTGGGATCCCCAAGCTTTTCGGGAAGATTTTTGAGAAGCATCGCCGAGCAATTCTTGTTTAGTGGAATCTTAGCTAACTCAAGCAACTTTTCCTTATTCATGAGCAAACTCTTAATCGTAGGAGCAAATCTTGGCATCAAAAGTAAAGCATCCGCGAAACTAATGTCGAAGCGTAAATCTTGAAAGATTTGGAAGATCTTCTCCATTTGAATTGAAGCTTTATCACGGGACTTTTGATCATCACGTCGTGAAGGATATGGAATATTTGGCTTAGGTAAATTCTTCAGAATATCGGGTTCTGGAATGGGAGTGGTTTTAGGAAAAGTAGTCGGAACATCGGGTTCCGGAATAGAAATGGGGATACTCAGAAGTGGGATTTGAGCGGTACTTCCTTGGAAATTTGTTTGCTCTTTATCCGTTGTCTCCTCGGTTTCTCGTTCCACTACCTTTTTAGGAGAACGATTAGTAGGAATCGAAGGTCCCGCGTAAGTAACACCACTTCGAGTAGTGATTGCTTTCATCTCACCCTTCGGGTTTGGGATTGTGTTACTCGGAAAATTACCCGAAGTTGAGGCTTGGTTTTGAAACAATTCACAAATCATGTTTTGCAAATTATTTTGAAAAGTGGTTTGTTAATCATATGACGGCTTGTTGAGATTTTATTGTGTTTTGAATTTCATTCTTAAGGTCTCCTTTCAACGAGTTGATTTGACTTTGCATGTTCCTTAACATCTGATCATTATTCCTCTTGTAACTTGAAAAATCATTTGAAATCTCTTGTTGAACTTGATTATTAGGCACTTGAAAAGGTTGGTTTTGAAATCCTTGGTTTTGAAAATTTGGAGCATGATTATTTTGATTTTGAAAACCTTGATTTCCATGAAAATTATTCCCCCGATTAAAATTATTCCCTTGAACATGATTCTGATTAAACCTATTTTGACCATTGTTTTGCACCAGAGCAAAACCTGGTGGTGCCATTTGATTACTAACACGGTTTGGAGGGTTAACTTGATTGTAAGTACCCGTAGTCGCACAAACACTAGCCTGATTGTTATCGGTAGCCGGACAATTATACCAAGAATGAGCACCACCACAAGTAACACAAGATTCCTCAACCGCTTTAACCGGAGCGGGAGTGACAACTTTTTTAGAAACAATCTCGACTAAGGTCGAAAGTTGATCTGCAAGCTTATCGATTCTCTCATCCGTTTTACTAGAAGTAGCATTCATCCTAGAAGCACTTGATCTATTACGTGAATAACGAACTTTTGATTTATTCTCATTCATCCTAGAAGCAACATTTAAGGAGTCTTGTTCATTCTCGTTTAAACCATTGTAAAAGGTATCAACTTGAGTTAACTCCGTAAATCCGTGATGGGGGCATGCTCTAAGCAACTCCTTAAATCGTTCCCAAGCTTCACTAAAAGTTTCCTCGAATTTTTGTGTAAAACGAGAAATTTCATTCTTTAAGTGAGTGGTTTTCGAAGGAGGGAAAAATTGGTTAACGAACTTGGTAACGAGATCCTCCCAAGTCAAGATTGAATTTGGTGGTTCTTTCTCGTACCAAGTTTTAGCGGCTCCCTCGAGCGAATATGGAAACATCATAAGCTTAATCACATCGTTAGGCACATTCCTAAATCGTAAAGTCGAAGTAATCCTTTTGAAACTATTGATATGAGCATGAGGATTCTCATTCTCACGACCGTTAAACGGGTTAGCTTGAACCAACTGAAGCAAATTCGTCTTAATCTCAAAATGATCGGCATTGATTTCTGGTAAAACAATAGCTTCTTCGTACCCTTCCGTGGGGGCACGGAGTAGCTCCTCCATGGTACGTTCTGCCATAGGTGCAAAGTTTACAAATCCTTTTTATAAGCTCATTATTCTTTTAACTCAGTTTTACTCAAAATCCACCCTAAATTACCTCAGCTTAACTTGGAAGATAAGCCAGATTGGGATGGGCTTATTGGACCCTACTAGCTTGTTCACCACAAGCTAGAGGTTGTAGAATAAGCTCTTTTGAGCATTTAGTCCTTGTTTTGGGCAAAAGGACAGAGGTACTTTCACTTTTATTCTTTTAAAGCTTATTTTATGTTTTGCTTATTTACTGCTTATATCTGCTTATTCATGCTTATTTTGTGCCAATTCATGCTTACTTTGTCTAATGTCAGCTTAAGATGTTAAGTTTTTAGTTTTAAAACAGTTAGTTTAAGTTTCAATGAATTTGTCCTAAAATAAGCTTTTTAGTCTAACTTATCATTAAGTGCTTATTTTTCCTTAATCTTTGCTTATTTATCTTTTATTTGCTTAGCTTTAAACCTGTCTTTATAAATTTCAGCTTAACTCTAACTTTTGAAGTTTAAAAATGGTTTTTAAGATTTTAAATGGGTGTTTGGGTTAAGAGGCAAAATGAGTCAAAACAAGTTTGACAACTGTTTGGGTCACTAAGCCTTCTTCAACAAACCTTTAATCTGTCTTTAGGTTAGTTTTAAATAAGTTTAGTTAAATTTTATAGGTTTTTCTATTAAAATCTCAAATCTGTTAAGTTTTATAGGTTCTAAATATGCTTATAAGTTAGATTTTATAAAAATGCACTTGAAGTCTTAAATTTGTGCTCATTTCTGCTCTAATACGCATTAAGCATTAGAATGCATTTAGTTTAGGTTTGCGTTTACTCTTGAGGTTTAAACCAAAATATGTCAAGGTTTCTAAGTATGTTAGTTTAGTTTTGATAAAGTCAGATTTTGATTGTCAAATTTAGATTAGCTTAAGGTTGTTTTAGCTTCTGATATTTCCTGTATAAGTTCATTAGGTTATAGTCTAAATCTGTTTAAGTTTTTTTTAGCATTTCATCAGCTTTTAGTAGCGTTAAATGAAGCTTAAAAGTGGCCTCTTAGCCTATTTTGGGCTGCTAATTCTAGAAATGCTTAATTGAGATTTAATGCTTATTTCTGGTTGGAATTGCTTATTCTGAGCTTAGTATTGCTTGTTAAGTTTGTTTAAACTTGATAGTAGCTTATTTTGCCTTGGTTTGAACTTATTTTGGCTTTTTAGCAGTTTTAAGAAAGTTTGTGTGCTTAAAAGCTTTTAACTGAATCTGTCATTCAAATAAGCTGATTTCTAGCTTATTAGTGGCTTCAGGAAAAAGTCCCTTCATTAAAAGTTCTTATTTTCATTATACAAAGCTTTTTCAAAAAGAAATTTTGCATAAAAAATGGTAAGGAATGGGTCGTATAGGGAGGTCTCGAACCCAAGACCTCAACCTTAACAGCCACACTCCCTACCACTGCGCCCTTGGGTCTTTTTCATAAAATGTTTTAAACGTTTTTTTATTTCACTAGCTGCTTGCTCTAAAGGATTTCTTGCCGGTTGTCGTCCTTATATTTCTCTTGACGCTTGTCATCTAAAAGGGAAGTTTAATGGGGTACTAGCCGCTGCCACAGGTATCGACGGTAACAATTCCATTTTCCCAGTAGCTTATAGTATCCTTGAATCTGAAAATACAAGCTTTTGGACATGGTTTCTTGAGTCACTAAAAAAAGCAATTGGGACACCCGACGGTCTAGTTATATCATCAGATATGCAAAAAGGGTTAGAAGTAGCTATTACACAAGCTTACCCAAATGTTGAGCATAGAGAATGTATGAGGCACTTGTATAGTAACTACAAAAATATCATTGTGACTCTTTCAAATCAAAACTTTGGGCTGCTGCAAATACCTACTCTACTACTCAGCATGAAAGATTATTAAAGGAGATTGCTAGTGTAAATGAAGATGCGGTTAAATATCTTACTATAAACCATAATAAGTTATGGAGTCGTAGCAAGTTTAGCACTACATAAAAATGTGATTACATGACCAACAACATTTCAGAAGCATTTAATTCTTGGGTAGGCACATTTCGTTATCAACCGGTGCTTGATCTTCTTGATAACATATGAGAAAAGATTTTGAAGCGACTTGATAAGAAAAGGAGGATTGTTAGAAAATGAAATGGCACATTAGTTCCAATGGCTAAGAGTTATCTCAGGAGTATCTCTAAGGCAAGTAAATTAAGTTATGATTCACTTAATGCAATTTAAGCTTAATTCAGTTTACAAGTCGTTTTCATAAGCTCATTATTATTTTAACTCAGTTTCACTCAAAATCCACCCTAAATTACCTCAGCTTAACTTGGAAGATAATCCAGATTGGGATGGGCTTATTGGACCCTACTAGCTTGTTTACAACAAGCTAGAGCTTGTAGAATAAGCTCTTTTGAGCATTTAGTCCTTGTTTTGAGCAAAAGGACAGAGGTACTTTCACTTTTATTCTCTTAAAGGTTATTTTATGTTTTGCTTATTCACTGCTTATATCTGCTTATTCATGCTTATTTTGTGCCTATTCATGCTTATTTTGTCAAAAGTCTGCTTAAGATGTTAAGTTTTTAGTTGTAAAACAGTTAGTTTAAGTTTTAATTAATCTGTCCTAAAATAAGCTTTTTTGTCTAACTTATCATTAAGTGCTTATTTTTCCTTAATCTTTGCTTATTTATCTTTTATTTGCTTAGCTTTAAATCTGTCTTAATAAATTTCAACTTAACTCTAACTTTTGAAGTTTAAAAATGGCGTTTAGATATTTAAAGGGGTGTTTGGATCAAGAGCAGTACTAACTCCAAGTTAGTAGTGCTAGTGGTTCTTACCACGTTGGTTGTTTAGATTAGTTCTAAAAGTTGTTTAAAACAAGTTTACACAAGTTTGGCTCAAGTTTTGACACAAACTCAAGTTTTCATAAGCATCATTTGGTTCTGTGGTAGTATAATTAGTTTTAGGATTAATTTGTTTGAACCTAAGTCTTAAACCTCTAAAAGTGTGTTTACATGTTTCATTTTAAAAAACTATAAACGTCGCTAAAATACAAAGTTTAGAATTCTGGTTAAAAAGGTTTAGGTACTGTTTCATTCATTTTCTCATTTTTACCCATTTTGCTAAAATCTGTCCAAGACTCAGTTTATACACCTTAGTTTTAAGGTCAAATTTAGATAAGCAAATTAGTGTTTTAAGTTCTAAAAATTGGTGCACAGTGTGTGACCTTATTGAACTTTAAGGTTTAGAGTTTGTTTGAAATTTAGAGCTTATTTGATAAGCTAATTTTGAGGCTGCAACTTGTTAAAAATATGCTTAAGCCACTGTAACCAGTTTTAAAGATTCCTAGTTTTCTTGATTTTAATCTATTTTAGCTTATGTTTTTAGTGTTGGAACTTGTAGTATAATAGGTAATCTTAACATGTTTGAAGTTTCAGCTTGTAGGAGTAGCTTATAGTAGCTTAATCTAGGTTTAAAAGTTGCTTAAAATATGTTTTTGGTTATAGTCATTTATGTCTAATATTGCTTTTTCATTTAGTCTTTCCATGAATCAAAAGTTGTCCAAATCAGTTGATATTTGTTTTTCTAGATAGCTTGTTGGGTAGACTAATTAGGATTTCATTTTGAGAAGCTAGCTTATTGGCTAGCTTGGTTAGAATTCAGCTCAAAAGTTGACCTTCAGGCCTGTTTAAAGCTTGCTATTCCTTTAAGTGTTTATTTGAGCTTTTGAGTCTAAAATTTGTTGAATTTGCTTAAAATGGACTTAGGAGAGTTTATTTGTTAGGTTTAATCCTTTTAGAAGCCAATTTAGCATTAAGTTGAGCATTTGTGAGCTTATAGCTCAAAACCTTCTAAAACCTTTTGGCTCAAAAGCCTTCTGTGGTATGTGGCTTATTTAAGCCTTTTCTGAGCTTATTTGTTGGTAAAAAGCATAAGTGCTTTTGTTAAAATTGGTACATAAGCTGTTTTTAAGATTTTGCAAAAAAGAAAATCAAGTTTAAAAATATAGGGAAGCTAAGGGTGAGCAAGGCTCGAACCAGCGACCTCCCCCTTACATACTCAACACCTCAACACAACACACAAACACCAACTGCCCTGGAGACTTTTTCATTTAACCTTTGCACTATTAATTATTTAACCCCTTTTTTCCTTTTTAAGCAAACAACCCTTTTAAGCCTAATTCCAGCTTATTGAGATAAGCTGTGTTGCCACTTTTATTTTTCTTAGGTTTAGCATAGTGCAAAGTACTTTTCACAAATTTTTCAGAATTTTCCAAATTAGTTTAGTATTTTTATTAATTTTTTAGATTAAATTCCGTATTTCTAATTCTAAATTTAATAATATAAAGTCAAAAATTTTAATTCTTTTTTTTTAATTTTATTTTAACATTTAGGATTTATAAAAATTAAATTTGCATTTGTAGGGTTAAATTTAACAAATTAGGTTTTAGGTCGCGTTTTTACATTCCCGTTTACGTTTTTAATTTCGTTATTGCTTCGTTTTTAGTTTAGCGTGCCCTTTAATTGCTTTTTCCTGTAGATGTAGAAATCCAAATCCAATCTCTTTATTATTCAAGCACTATTCCAAACCTAACTAGATTCATTAAATTCACAGCTTCGGCAAGGGAAAAACGGGACCGGGTCTGATTTCAAGCTTGTAGTCATGCAAGAGGCGGGAAATCGTTAATTTCGGAACATATATATCGTATTTATGGAATTTTAGACTTATTACTTTGGTTAAAGTAATTTGTTGGATAAAATCGCCCTTAATATTATATATATACTTATATCTGAACGAATCAAATTTTTGTGCCGTTGCCGGGGAGGTGTTTTTAGTTATCGTGTTTCGTTTGAAGATTTGTGTTTTGAAGATCCTTCCCCGTGAAGTTATAGATTTTCATTTGGTTGAATATTTTCAAGTAATTCAAAATTACCAAAAAAAATTGAAAAAAACACAAAAATCAAAACCGTTGTTGTTCACTTGTGATTTTGGCTCACCTTTAGATTACAAACTATAAGAGAGGTATAAGGAGGGTCGATCCTACGAACTTCGACCCAAAAGGAGAAGGTTTTTAAAACGCTTCGCGCTTACCCGCTTCTTTGTGCGTTTTTGTCGACCTTGTGCTTTTGTGCGAAAGTGTTTGAATGAAGTTTGTTTTACAAGTTGTGATGAAAATGAATCTTTCAAAAATCTTCTCAACCCACCTCAACAAACCCAAACTTACTCTTTCGAGTCATCCAATGATAATACTAACTTTGTTGATACGCCTCAAGAACCAATTGTCAAAAATCAAGACCCCGGTGGAACTTTTGCACAAAATTCTTCACAAAGTCCTCCACAAATCACCCAAAATTGTTGTTACGGGTGCGGCGATTCATTAGACAGTTTCTTTTGTCAATGATGTACTTGTGAGTCTTGTGGGAACGGTGCTCATTATGGTTACAATTGTCCACCGCAAGTTTCGATTATCTCTAATCCTGAACCATGCTACAATCAAAACTTTGATGAGTTCCCACAAACTTCGCCAAGTTGTCAACAACAATATCTTTATTATACGTGCCAACGGTGTGGTTGCAATCAATATGATAGAGTTTGTTTTTATTGTACTATTAGAAAAGGAACACCAATCAATTTTTTAACTCCGTACTCTTTTAATGATTCTCCAAAATTTTCAAACCATCCTCCACAAAATTCACCAAATTTTCAACAACAATATCTTAGTTGTGAAAATTGCGGGGGTCCTTATGAGACATACCAATGTCAACCAATGAATGAAAATTATTATGAGCTAAATTTTTGCTATAATTCTAATTCTTTTGGTTTTGACCATTTTCAACCCCCGCAACATCCTGTCATTCATCAAACTCCTCTTGAAAAAAGTATGGAAGAATTACGAATTGCTTTTCAAGCTTGAAGTGATAATATTCGGCAAAAGAAAGAGCAAGAAGAGAAGTGAATTGCGGAAGAGCAAGTGGCTAAGGCTCGATATTGGAAGATTCCCATTTGCAATGATGATGATGATGAGGAGTATACTTTTGCAATCACACCCGTCTTACCAACCGAGAAACCCAATAACTCTCTAAGTATGGGGGACGAGCATCTTAGCACTATTACAAAAACAGAATCTGACGAATTAATAAAGTCTAGTGATGAGAACCTTGTCCTAATCCCAAGTGAGTCCGAGGAGTTTTCTGATATCAAAAGTGAGTGTCATGTGTCCGATTGTGATGATTCTCAAACGACAAAATTTTCAACGTTTTCCAATCCTCTCTTCGATGAATCTACCTCTAGTGATGACGAGTCAAGTCATGAGGAGGTTATTCACAAAATAAGTTTTAAAACTTATTCGAACCCTCTTTTTGATCTTGATGAGGAAATCATTTCTAGTGAGTTTAATCCGATTCATAATGAAGACCTTGATTCTACTCTGAAAAATGATCGTTTTGATCTCGAGTCTTATCTTCTTGAATCATTACTCAATCGTGATACTTTGATGGCTTCCTCTCCCAAGATTGATTCTCACTTCGATGAGTTCGCCGGTAAACTCATAACAATTCCTCCAAGAATTGTTAATAGAGAGCACGAGGAATATATTAGTCTTTTGGAGAGGTTGCTATACGATAATTCATCTCCCCGTCCGCCGAAAGATTTTCATACGATCATCGAGTCTCTTCCCACATTTCCTATCCCCGTTGAGGATAGTGAATCTCTTAGGGAAGAGATTGATATATTTCCCAGTCCAGATGACTCAATTCCACCGGGTATTGAGAGTGATGATTACGACTCAGAAGGTGACGATAATTCTACTTCCCTTCCCGAGTTTGAATCATTTCATGTTGATTATCCCGATTCAAGAGATTCAACTATTGATGTGGTGGAAGACATACCCGTTGATGTGCCTAATATCTTTCCCACCCATTCCACCCTTCATATGGATTTCAACTTCATTCCTTCTCATAATGATCTCGGATCCGATCTTAATGTTTCTTATCAAGATAGAAACAAGATTTACGATCTGGGGATATGCATTGAAGTCGAATCCACGAGATTTCTTGCTACTCATTCCCCCGTGATTGATACTTTACTTCCATTTTCATCCGAAAATAAAGACAAAGTTTTCAATCACGGTGTTCTTGCTTCAAAGGAGAAATCTCCTCCTTCTTCATCACATCGGGGCTTTAAAGCTTCCAAGATTTTTCATCATAAAAGCCCGCTATTGATCTATGAAGAGGACATTTGTATCTTGGATGTTCCGTTTCTCCATTTCTATCCTCCTTGACCAACTCAAGTATGGGGTATCGAGTCAGGCTCAAGAATCGGTTAACAAAAATAAGCGCTTCGTGGGTGGCAACCCATGCTTATCCTTATATAATAGTAGTAATGAATAAGTGTGTTGTGAGGAGGCTCGCCTCTTCCAATTTCTCGTGTTTCGTGTTTTTTGTTGTATGTCCAGGATTGCCCGGATTTTTGAAGCCTCTCGTGCTCGTGGTTTTGTCCTTCGTTCACTCGAGCTTCAAATCCTCAGCTTCAATTTGGGAATCCAATATCCTAATCTTATCGACTAACGTTTATCTTTGTGCATACTTAATAAACGACTTTAGATTTACGTAGAGACCCTTCTTAAAACATTGAGGACAATGTTCAGTTCTAGTATGGGGGGATCTATCGATTTGATTTTGCCTGCAGCCGTTGTTTTCGCGTAATCCCGTTTTTACCACCAAAATACCAAAAAATGAAAAAATTTAAAATTTTTTAAAAATAAAATAAGTGTTTTGTCACAATTTTGACTTTCCTGTTGGGTAGAATAAGAATAAATTTTGACTTGATGGAGCGTGTTGAGCTCTAGCTTGTTCCTTAACTTTTTGACTAAGCATTCGCGGATCTTTGCGAAGAACGAGAAATGATAGAGTTAAGTATGAGTTAGATGCTAAACAAGGATTATTTATAAATCTTACAAGCTCATGTGTGTAATTTGTGGCTTTTTCTCCAATAAGCTCCTAACCAGACTAACAATACGTGCTATTTTTGAAAATTAAACTTAAATCAACAATTTTTGAAATGTAGTCAATATATCGACCGATACGAATGAATAGTAATACACTAGAAGATAGACATAAGGGATCAAAATTAAACCAAGTATTATATATAAACTATATAATACAATAATGATAATCAGACGAGTAAGTAAGGATCGGGGAATACGCGCGCGGATATCAGATAAGCGATGAAGGATTCTGTATTTTGAAAATGAAAGGAAAGAAAGTCTTTAAAATTTTTGGTTATAGACTAGGTTTTGAAAATGACCCAGTTCCCTATAACCTTGGCTCTGATACCAATCTGTAACACCCCCAAAATCTGCTAGCAGCGGAATGGTAACAATGGGGTGCTACGTCAAAGTACAACAAACAAGATATAGGAAACGACCTCAAAAGAGACGTTTAAATAAAATTTCATTCGATGCATTTTATAATATCAGAGTTTTCAGTTGGTCCCAACATATTAAAAGAGTCATAAACATACTACATATGTTCTTTTAAACAAAAGCTTCATAATCCCAAAAGATGACATAAGTTTTTATAGATAAAAGTTGCATCGAATTTAAATAAACACAGAATCCATCTTCATTGATATCCGTCACGACTCCCATCCAAGCTTATACCTTAGGACCTGAAATTTAAACATGCTAAAGGTCAACACAACGGTTGAGTGAATTCATAGGTTTATCAAGTAAAGAGTGGACCACAAGATTTAAGTGAAAGTAGACTATGAAACAAATTTAGTAGTCTAAAACATGTATTATTGCACTAAGCTCATGACCCCGAAGCCTTAACTGTCTGTGCCCCAAATAAGGTAGGGTGTCTGCCAAAACAGCCTACAAGTTCCTCTAAATGTTAAATGCACCATGATCAACTTGTGACCAGAAATTCCAGGTGGGGATTGTTAGTCCCGATAGATCTATCCACAACACTAGCGCTCACTATAATAGCAATTGACGGTTCATGATATGGTAGGGACTTAGATGGCAATGTGGTAACTTAGGCAATAATATTCAGGCAACAATCTGGATAGCGTACAGTTTAAAACACTTGTGTCCATAGTAAAACAAGCATGTAATTTCACCCCGTAGAGTTTGTAAAACAAGTAGATAGAAATGGGGCTATGAACTCACCTTGAGTTATTGATAATCCAAATACAACAGAAAATGCGTCACGAAAATATCCGAAAGCAACCTAAGTAAATATGGGTCGTATGAGTACTAAGTACTTTGAATAACTACAACCATATATAATTCTATATAGCTACATCACCATCTAATTGTGTTTATGAAATCATATTTAAATCGCATTTGTTAAACAAATTCCACGTGTTCGTACTCGTAAATAATTTAATTGTCCTTGAAAAATATTATTTATAAAGTTTAAGACATGTATAAAGATTATATAAATGATTCTAAAATGTTTCGCAAAAATTTATTTTAAAAACGAACCAACACTATTCATGTCAGGAAAAGTGTCTAGTTTTCAAACCATACATCCGAAAATTATGAAAATCGGCAGGTTTATGTAAAATATCGTTCCGAACAACTTTGTAGTTTTACACGTCGGCTCAATCAGACCCGAAGGTCCTCAAAAATGAGTTTCAGTAGCTGCTGAAGCATTTACGGTTTTTCAGCTTTTATAAATAATGTTCGATAACTTTGAAACGTCGTATCTTACTCGTTTTAGCTCCGTTTTTAGCGATTCTTTCGAGCACGTTCTCGTAATTAAAAGTTTTATTATTTATGATGTTTTCCAAAAATAAATGTTCCTGACGAACAGTAACTTTTTATAAAATTATTTTTATAAAAGTATCAATTATCGTAAACTCGTAATTAGCGTATCTTCTTCGTTATAAGTCGGTTTTTTTTAGTTCTTTATATGCTTGTAATCGTCATGAGACGTAGTATTTTATAAAAATATAAACGGGCTGTTTTAAAAGTCGAACCAAATCAGTCCACTTTTGTTAGTTATATAATTTATTATATAAACGTTTTTTTATAACCTTCTAATTTAGTTATTATATTACAAGTCCCCTACCATGACCAATACATTAACTTATGTATAAATTTAGTCCTCCAAACAATGTCCATCATACTTTGTCCATAGTGTCCAAAAAAAAGTGTCAAACTTATTCATTTAACTTCATAAACATTATAATTAAATAATTATTCATAACTTAACAAATACTTAATATAAATATTCCATTGCTTGTAAATCTTCGAGTACAACATATTAGTATGTTTTTAAACATCATTTTAACCATGTACAAGGTAATGACGAGTATGATTTAGCAAGTATATTTTTCATAAACTTTACAAATATACGCTAGCTGATAGATATTACTAACAAAATTATATAGACATGGAAGTAAATAATACTTAAATGTTAAGGTTCTTAAAAGACCTTAATAAGTAAGAGCACAGGGAGTCGTGGTGCCAAACTCTTGGTGTCAAACTCTAAAAGTGGTGTCACGTCAGCAAAATGGAGTTTGGCACCAGAAATGCCATGGCACCAGAATTCAGTGGGAGTGGTTTGGCACCAGAATTCTGGTGCCATAGCATTTTTTTTTATTTTTTAAATAAACTTAAATTAAATTTTATTCAATTAAAACATAACATAAAATTTAAACATTACATAAAAACGAGAGAATCGGGTCGGATTGAGATCATTTTTTTAAAGTTTTATAACTTTAAATTCTACCCATACCATGTTTACAGTTTTATAACAATAGGGTATAAAATAATAGACTAGTAATGACAACTTTTATAACAATAGGGTATAAAATAAAAATTAATTAAAAAAAATTTTAATTTTTTTATTACCCTTCTTCTTCATGTGCTTCTTCCTGCTCTTGGTTTTTCGATTCTGCAAACAAAACAAAAAAAACTTTTTCATCAAAATACAAATCACAAACACAATAGAATATTCTTATGTTAAATTGAGAGGTGAAATACTTGCTTTGTTTGAAGTTACAAATGTATAGTTTAAGGCATAATGCATAAACTTGTAATATGAATGGTCCTAATTGGTTTATTTTATGTACGATGTGACTAAAAATGTTAACTTGGGTAATTTATTTTTTTAATAAAACTTTGGGTATTAGGTATAAAAATAAGTATTTGTTGAAGCGTAGAGAAGTTTTGGTGGTTTCGGGTATATCTAAATGTATTTAATTTGCGAAACGTAAATGCTTTACGTATCCAATAAAATAAAATATAAAAATTTAATTATTATTTTCGTAAAATAATATAAAGGCATTGCATGACGTAAACATTAATTTGTTTTGGTGCCTGCTCGTGATTTATGTTAAATGATTTTTTTAGCTTACGCGATTTAATTATGTAATAAGAATTAAAAGTAACCGCGTACGAGACTAAAATAAATTGTGAATTAAATAGCGTCGTAAATGACCTGAAAAATACAATGTTACAGTCTCCTCCGGTTAGAAGAGCCTTGTCCTCAAGGCTCAAGTTGCGACACTTGACGAATGTACGGGTTCAGAGAAGAGATGCGGATATTTCTTCCGGAACTGATCTTCACGTTCCCAGGTATACTCAGCTCCTTGCCGAGAGTTCCAACGAACTTTGACTAATGGGATTCTTCTCCGCTTTAGCTTTTTCACATCTCGATCCACAATCTCAATAGGCTCTTCGACAAAACGCAGATTTTCATCAATCTCGATCTCATCCAAAGGCACTTGAACATCTGGCTCAGCCAAACATTTCTTGAGGTTTGACACATGAAACGTGTCGTGGACACAGCTTAGTTCCTGGGGTAACTTCAGCCGATAAGCTACCTTTCCAACACGCTCTACTATTTCAAACGGTCCCACATATCGTGGTGCCAGCTTTCCTTTCTTACCAAATCGTACCACTCCCTTCCATGGAGATACCTTAAGTAACACTCGGTCTCCAACTTTGAATTCAAGAGGCTTACGCCTCTTATCAGCATAGCTTTTCTGGCGACTCCTTGCCGTTTTCAATCTTTCTTTAATCTGAATAATCTTTTCTGTCGTTTCTTGCACAATTTCTGGCCCAATAAGCTGACTTTCTCCAACTTCAGTCCATATCACGGGGGATCTACATTTCCGCCCATACAGAGCCTCAAATGGTGCACACTTAACGCTCGTGTGGTAACTGTTATTATAAGAAAACTCAACCAACGGAAGATGAGTATCCCAACTGCCACCAAAATTCATAACACAAGCTCGAAGCATATCCTCCAGTGTCTGAATAGTACGCTCACTCTAACCATCGGTTTCAGGGTGGTAAGCCGTACTCATGTGTAGTTTCGTACCTAACGTCTTCTGAAGAGCTTGCCATAAGTATGACGCGAATCGACCATCTCGGTCTGAAATTATTGACACCGGCACACCATGTCTTGCCACAATCTCGTTGATATAAATCCTTGCCAGCTTCTCCATTTTGTAATCTTCACGAATGGGTAAAAAGTGAGCCGACTTGGTCAATCTATCCACTATGACCCAAATCGCATCATACCCACTGCTACTTCTAGGCAACTTTATGACTAAGTACATTGTTATCTTCTCCCATTTCCACTCAGGAATCTCTAGTTGCTGAAGTAATCCTGAGGGTTTCTCATGTTCGGCTTTAATCTTAGAGCACGTAAGACACTTGCTAACGTACTCAGCAATGTCTCTTTTCATACCAGGCCACCAATACAAGTCTCTCAAATCATAATACATCTTATCCGCACCCGGATGTATTGAATATCTAGAAGTATGAGCTTCATCCATGATCAATTTTCTTACACCACCAACTGAAGGAATCCATATACGATCAAAGAAGTAAATTCCACCATCATCTCGTCGCTCAAAGTGTGTTTCTAATCCTCTTAGCCATTCAGCTGGAGCTTTGAGATCCTTGGAAGCTTCGCCATGTGCTTCTAAAATCTTAGTCTTAAGTCCAGAATGAATAGTAATACTCATAGCACGTACTCGTCTTGGCTTGAGCCTTTCTTTTCTACTCAAGGCATCTGCCACCACATTTGCCTTACCTGGGTGGTATTTGATCTCACATTCGTAGTCACTGAGCAACTCGATCCACCGCCTTTGGCGCATATTCAAATCTTTCTGGTCGAATATGTACTGGAGACTCTTGTGGTCAGTGTAGATAACACTTTTCGTCCCATAAAGATAATGTCTCTAGATTTTAAGGGCGAACACCACCGCACCCAATTCCAGGTCGTGGGTGGTATAATTTTTCTCATGCTTCTTTAACTGTCTTGACGCATACGCTATCACTTTGCCCCGCTGCATCAGCACGCACCCAAAACCTTGTTTCGATGCATCACAATAGACCACAAAGTCGTCTGGTCCATCGGGGAGTGCTAACATAGGAACGCATAGCTTCTCCTTCAGAATGCGGAAAGCTTCATCTTGCTTATCGCCCCACACATATGTCTTATTCTTTTGAGTCAACAAAGTGAGAGGTTTGGCGATCTTGGAGAAATTCTCAATAAATCTCCGGTAGTAACCCGCCAATCCTAAAAATGAACGGATTTCAGTTGACGATTCAGGAATCTTCCAGTTCTTGACTGATTCAACCTTGCTAGGATCCACGTGGATACCGTCACGGTTGACCACATGTCCTAGGAATTGGACTTCTTTCAACCAAAATTCGCACTTTGAAAATTTGGCATATAACTTCTCCTTCTTGAGTAAGTCTAGTATCGTCTTCAGGTGGAATTCATGCTCTTCTTCTGACTTTGAGTAGATTAAGATGTCGTCAATGAACACAATTACGAATTTGTCCAAATACGGTTTACAGACGCGGTTCATTAAGTCTATAAATATTGCTGGTGCGTTCGTCAGCCCAAATGGCATGACTGTGAATTCAAAATGCCCATAACGTGTTCTAAACGCGGTCTTCGGTATATCTTCCTCTCGAACTCTTAGCTGGTGATATCCTGAACGAAGATCTATCTTGGAGAAACAACACGCACCTTGTAATTGATCAAACAAGTCGTCAATTCTGGGGAGAGGATAGCGGTTCTTTATAGTCAACTTATTTAATTCTCTGTAGTCAATACACATTCTCATCGCACCGTCTTTCTTCTTAACAAAAAGCACGGGTGCTCCCCATGGGGAATGACTGGGTCGAATGAAGCCCTTATCTTGAAGCTCTTTTAGCTGGTTCGACAACTCTAGCATCTCTGACGGAGCTAAACGGTATGGTGATTTAACAACTGGCGACGCGCCTGGAATCAGATCGATGCGGAATTCTATCTCGCGCACAGGAGGTAAACCTGACAGATCATCTGGAAATACCTCAGGGAAGTCTCGGACAACCTGAATGTCATCAAGCTTCTTCTCATTAGCCTTGATACACGCAAGTGATCCAGGATCCTTTTCTGGCCTCTCGCCTTGGACTTCAAGAATCTCGCCATTCGGAAGAGGAATACGGACAATCTTTTCATAACAATCTATGAAGGCTCGATGGTATGACAACCAATCCATGCCAATAATTACATCAAAACTTCCTAGTCGGGTCGGGAGTAGGTCAATTTTAAACACGTGATTAAGCAAGACTAGGGTGCAACTACGTAGAATAGTGTTGGTACTAACCACCTTTCTATCTGCTAACTCTACTTCATAACTAGTATTTAAAGCGGTTGGGGCAATATCAATAAAAGGTGTAAACGCAGAAGATACAAAACTCTTCTCAGCACCAGAATCAAAGAGGATACAAGCGTAGTGATCATTAAGAAGAAATGTACCCGTGACCACATTCGGATTCTGCTGCGGATTTTCAACCACCACGTAAGCTCTCGCATGAGCTCCCTCATTCTGATGGTTCCTTCCTTTTGGACACTTGTCTTTGAAATGTCCTTTTTCACCGCATCCATAACAGGTCATATCCTGCAGAGGGTTAACTCCTGCACCTGGAACCCTAACCCTACAATCTTTCTCCTGATGACCAGTTCTTTGGCACTTCTGACACTTTGGAGGGCATCGCCCACTATGGTGAAAGTTGCAACGGTTGCACTTTGGTAGATTCCCAGCATAACCTCTACCCTCAACTGGGGCTGCAACATAGGCCCTGGCAGTTTCCTGCCTCCTGTTTTGTTGTTGGTAATAGTTGTTGTTTCGGTTGCGGTTGTTGTTGTTGTTGTGTTGGGGTTATTGTTGTTGTTGGTGTTTCTTTGGTGGTCTTCCCATTTCCTCTTATTGCTTTCACCAATTCTAGTAGCCCTACCCTGAACTGCTTGCTCAACCAGTTCACGGGCCATGTTGATGGCATCATCCAGAGTTGCAGGCTTTGAAGAAGTGATGTTTCCTTTGATTCTTTCAGGAAAACCATGAACGTACTTCTCAATCTTCTTCTTTTCAGTGGGCACCAATTCAGGACACATCAAGGCCAGCTCATGGAAATGATTGTTGTATGCCTCGATCTCATCTCCTTTCAGAGTCAGAGTCCAGAGCTCTTGCTCCGTCCTTTGGATTTCAATTGCTGGGCAGTATTCCGTAGTCACCATTGTCTTGAATTCAGTCCAGGGAATACGGTTAGCATTGACGAGCCCTAGGGTGTGCACATTCCCATTCCACCATGTTAACGCACGACCCTCGAAAGTACTAGCAGTAAACATAACTTTGTCTTCCTCGACACACTTGCAAATTTCGAACACTTGCTCCACATTCTCTATCCAAAGCCTTAAACCAACAACACCCTCCGTTCCATTAAACGAGTGAGGCTTTCCATTCATAAAAGTTTTGTGCGAACAACCCTGCACATTCACAGTTCCTCGTATGATAACAATGATTGTAACACGCAGTTGAATATAAAGAACACAATCATGTTACCAATAAGGTTTTCTTTATTAAACATTAATAAAGAAACTAACTACTAACTACTACACACGCTTTCTATGCGTTTAGACTCTCATTGGAGAGACTATCTATCAATCGATACTAATACTTGACGCCTTCCCCTCTTTATATTAATAGAGGGTTAGGGTTTACAAGACCAAGATAGATAAAAATAAAATAGGAAACTATAAAATAGCATTAAATTACTATTTGACTAATCTTCAATCAGCATTAATGTTGATCTTTATCTTTTAACTGAGCATTAAATACTGTTTGACTAATCTTCAATCAGCATTAATGTTATTCCAACTTTGTCTTGTAGGTCCTCCACCTTTAATATGTTTTGTCATAATCAACTCAAAGTATAATTCCCAACAATCTTCCCCTAGTTGATAATGACAAAACCAATAAGCACAAGCTTCCCCTGAAGCTAATATAGATGAAGAACTTCCCCTGAATCCATGCACTCTTCCCCTTTTTGTCATAATCAAATAGGAGTGCATGTAGATGGTAAATATATGAACAATAAGCTTCCCCTTAAAAGTATACTTGCCATCTCTTGAATCTTGAACTCAGTAGCATAGATCAAATCTTCCTTCAGTGCGTAGAAGACATTATTAAACGTCTTTGAATCATGCATAATTCTTGTAGACAACAAATAGTAACATGCCGACAAATAAATTTTGTAAATTTATTTATGTTCATGCCAACGGCCACCATCACAGTGAGCTCTGTTGCATCAACGAGAAACCAGTCATGTGTGAAAAATCATATCATGAACTGTATCGTATCATACTCCAACCAAATCTGTAAAAGAGCGTGCAACAACCAATCAAGAATCATATCATGAACTGAATCTTCAAAACGAACTATACACATCATCATTGTTCAAAATCCAAACGCGTCTGTTGTCCCATATCGGACGATGCTAGCAGAAGAAATCGTAAGCAGACCAGTAGGAACCATAAAGCCTACCAGCAGGAACCATAAACTACCAGCAGGAATCATAAGCTAAAATTTCCGATGAAAACCTTATAAACCCTAGATCGAGAGCCACGAGGCTCTGATACCAATTGTGGAATCCTATAATGACTCCATAGATCGTTATTAGGACTCATCTAGGGTATGATAACAATGATTGTAACACGCAGCGGAATATAAAGAACACAATCATGTTACTAATAAGGTTTTCTTTATTAAACATTAATAAAGAAACTAACTACTAACTACTACACACGCTTTCTATGCGTTTAGACTCTCATTAGAGAGACTATCTATGAATGGATTCAATACTAGACGCATTCCCCTCTTTATATACTAGAGGGGTTAGGGTTTACAAGACAAGATAAGATCAAAATAAAATTAGGAAACTATAAATCAGCATTAAATACTATTTGACTAATCTTCAATCAGCATTAATGTTGATCTTTATCTTTTAGCTGAGCATTAAATACTGTTTGACTAATCTTCAATCAGCATTAATGTTATTCCAACTTTGTCTTGTAGGTCCTCCACCTTTAATATGTTTTGTCATAATCAACTTAAAGTATAATTCCCAACAGTGTTTCATTGCTTGAACGAGAATGGTGGTCCAGTTTGTTGTTATCTTAGAGGAATGGCTGCAACTAAAGCTGAGAATGTGGTAATATTTGTTTACCTTCCTTGATTAGAATTTAATTTTTTGTTCTTACTTCACATTTCTTAGTTATATTACATTGTTACTAATCTCTCGTCGTTAGTGCCAAATTGCTTAATTTTTTATTGTTATATCTGTACTCTCGCAGAATCTGAGTTATTAAGCATTCTTAATTCTGCAGGCCAAAATACGCAAGGGACAGGTGTAACACCCTCAAAATGGGTCGCAGCGGAATAAGGATCCGGGGCATGTTACTTCAAGATCAACAACACAAGATATAAATAAGAACGACACAAAAGTCATTTAAACTGATACATTGGATTTAAATAAAAGACATATTACAAAAGCTTATAGCTTTACTTCTTCCTTATTTAATATTTACAAAAGACGACATAGATTTCCCCAAAACACGATGCACCTAAGTCTTTAACAGTGCAATCCAAAACATAATCCAATGCATCCTTAGCATCTCGTGCATAATGACCTCCTGAAAACATTGCTTAAAATGTCAACAAAATTGTTGGTGAATTCATAGGTTTTAAATCCCGTGACCCGAGTAAGAGTGAGGTAGCGAGGAATTGGATGATTATTCTTAGGATTTGCAAGTTACTACCGACGTTCATCGAGAATTTTTTTAGGATTGTTGAACCCCCCTTACTTCCTTAACTGAGAGGAATCAGAAGTATGAGTGGGGTGAAAAAGAATTTATGTGATGCTTTGATAAAGGTCCAAACACACTATATATATATAATATATAACTATATAAGGAATATATCAAATAATAGTATAGATAGTATTTTCCGTCGGGTTCTAGAAACAAACTTTTAACCAAAGTTATCTCAAAAACCTCCCGGGTCGTTTTCCCTCGACGAAGTTTAATTGAAAATCGGTTAAGTCCGTGATCGCGCGTTTTGAATGGTTTAAAATAATTTTGATTTGGTTTGATAAATCCTACTTGACATATTGATAAAGTAAATAAAAGCATAAAAACGAGAAAAGCAATAAAAACAATTAAACATGTAAAGCATTAGACAAAACGAGTATTTAAAACGAGACAAATAAGCAAGCATAATAAATTTAATTTTAAACATGCAAACTTCTAAAAGTAAATCCTACATTAAAAGAAATTATATATTTTTTTATTATTTATTTATTTTTTTATTTTTTTATTTTTTTAAAAAACATTAATCTAAATAAATGTCGCAAATTAATAATCTCTAATCGTATTTTAAATCCGCACTAATTTTTAAACACTAAATGAGCAAATAAATTTACTAACTAAACATGGCAAACGTTATAGCATAAAAATAAGTTTACACTAAGCATGGCAAAAATCAAAAAGGCAAACATATTATAAAACGATAAAATAAATCTACTCTAAGTATTGAAAAAGGATTAGAAAGTAGAACCGAATTGAAGAGCCGCAAATAAACGAATACCACCCGATTTATTTAGCTAAAGAAAATAATTAAATTCTATCTAGCTAAATAAACCCTTAAGCTCCGTGCCTCATGAGTGAACCGGTATAAAAAAAGTCAAACAAAACAAAACAAAACAAAATATTTAACTGTTAACAGTAAATACAATTTCTATTTTAAACTAACTAGCCAAATCCATAATTCAAAAATGAGCCCATGATTAATTCTAGCAAATCAAACGAGATCCAATTTAGCAGATGTAGTCTAAAATCTAGATGAAACTACAAATTAGCTGAACCAATTTGGCCAAAGCAGAATTAAGCTAATGTAAATTCCAACTCGAAATAAGAACAAGCATGTTCGAAACAAAAGGTTACGAGATCTAATAAGCTAAACTAAATTTTAACCGAATTAGTACTAGATTCTACAAACCCGACTGTCAAAAAAGCTAGAGGAAAGAGTAGAAAAAACAAAAATAAGCAATGAACAAACTAAACTACTCGTAAAATTAAGCTAGAATCCAAAAGCTTTTCTCTAAACTAATTAAATAATCGGTAGCTTCTGAAGAAATAGCAAACAAATCAAATAAGTACGAAACTACTCATATTGTCTTGTCACTTATTTGTTAATTAAGCTCAGCCAATAAAGCTTCGAAGAAATAAACTAGGAAATAAAGAGCTTATATTTCAAAAATGCTAAGAAAAAGGAAAATAATTCTAAAACATAAGCAACCAATCTTCAAAACTTTATAAAATTTCCAATAAGCCAAAAGTTTACAAATAGCTCGAAATAATCTGGAATAATACAACTAAAAAGCTTTTTAATAAGCTGAAATACATCTACAAATAAGCTATATGATAAATAAGCTAAATAAAAACTAAACTTAATTCCTACCCCTAAAATCACCCCCCCTAAATGTGGGAGGAGCGGATCCATTTATAGCCAAAAATTTGGGGTCATTCTTGTAATTTTAATCCCATCATTGGTGTAGTAATTGTCCAATCATTGGCTGTCAAATGAGCTCACACGGATCGCCACATTATAAAAATTGATCCAACCGATGCTTAGCTTCCACGTGTCCATTTGTTGGCTTAAACCAAACGCACTCCTTTCTGGCCATTTGATCCCTTTCATTTGCAAATTGAAGCATTCATCTTATTCATCAATTCCCATTATAGTGGAGGGACATGTGATATGAAATGTATTTATTTCTTTGCACGTGACATGATGTACAACATATAACAAACCCGGATCTTTATAATTTGTATTTTTGGTCCTTAAAAGGCTTGTTGGGCTTAGTGCAATATTGGGCTGGTCCGGCTCGTTAAGTGGGTTACGTGCTGGCCCAATAAGATTTGAGGGCACCATTGGACTCGTTTTTTTCCTGCTCTTTCTAATGGCATGCTTGGCTTTGTCCGGTTTTGTCTTTATTTTTGTCCTTCTCTTGATATCCGGTACCTGCACATACACAAACACAAAAACAAACATATATTTGCAATTTTTATTATGTTTTTGTCTTTTGGGTTCGTTTTTCATTGTAAAAGATATGTATAAAATAGCAAATACTAGGCACTGTTCTTCTAAAGTGAATATTCTTCCCGTGGGCCTCTATTGGTAACCAACACTGGTAAGCACTTTTCCTGTTGCTTTCCACACTTGCTTAACTTGCTTAGGTATCCAAACTTGCTTAAATTTGCGCATAACATTTTTAACAAAGGGGGATGCATTCACAGAGTGCAAATAATTAACTACACACACATCATGATTTGCGAAAATTAAGCATATGTTACATGTTTGGCAAACAGGATGAGAATTCAAATTAATTATAGTACGCTTATAGCTAATACTAGAATCAACACGATTTGTAGTTTTCAAACTAGACTTATTGGACCTAGGGTGTTCTTCTACTTGCTTCTTGTTGACACTCTTAGCCGGCAAGATCCTATTTTTCTTGGTATTACAATTAAAATACGATTTCAATAATTAAAGTTATAAAAAGTATTTTTATAAACTTTTACCCACTGTTACTGTTCATAAACATATTTTACATAAAATACTATAATAATTTTGATTGATTTTTCTACTACAACCATGGACATAAGAAACGCGTAAAACAGAGCTAAAACGATAAAGATACGAGGTTTATAAAACCTTGTGCACTATTTTACCTTTATACATTATTTTATAAAAACAATTAAATTAATTATATAATATTAATACATAATCAATAAAAATATTAAATCATATATTTTTAACAAATAATACATTAGTGACAAAAATGATATCTTTCTTTACGGGTACAAATACCTATACTTTTATTTAACAAAGTACACTTTAATTATTACTTCAACTTTTATAATTAAATCAAAAACTATTAGGTGGTGGTGTAACTATATAACATGTAATATTTTATTTATATAAAATACATTATGCTCATACGGCCTATAATTAATTAGTTTGCATTCGGATTGCCAAGACGATCCACTTATTTTGATTTAGATAATCAATCATTCACTTACGGTTAGCCCCGCTTTTATACAATTATATTGTTTTACAACTTAGGGGTGAGAAACATGCATTGTTTTACGTTTGGGCGCAAGTACCCTTTTAAACAAGTTACGAGTTGGCCTAAGTAGCTAAACCCACTATTGCCCACTATCATGAACTGTCAGTTGCTAGTTAGCGAGCGCGAATGTTATGAATAGAACTATTTGGGATTGACATCCCCGTTCGGGTGAGTAGCTCTCACTAGTTTCGAAGGTCCAAAACACGAATGTATACATGTCAGAGCAATTTGGATGTTGCGGGTTTGAACATCTACACGGGCCCTCAATTGCATAGTAAATATTGCATAAACATATATGTCCTAGCTTACTCGGTGTCATACTTTGGCACTTCGTAATTACTTTTGTGATATTGTATTCGTTACTTATCATGCATTTTGAAATCTTGCGGTCCTACTTTATACATTTACTAAACCTGTGAATTCACCAACTTTTGTGACGTTTTAAAGCATGTTTTTTCCTCAGGTCAATAAGGTACAAGCAACAATGATACATTGGGGTCAACATTTTGGGTAATCATATGCATGGAGATTTAAATGCATTACATTTTGGAGTATTTGTTATGTACTTAAATCTTTACATTTTCATGGGTGAACAATTTAAGCTTCGGGCTTTTGTATCGAACAAGTTTATTTAATCCAATGTATCATTTTTAAACGACTCATATAGAGGTCGTTCTCATATCTTTGTGTTGTTGATCTATGAAGTAACTACTCTCTGAACCCTTATTCCGCTGCAACCCTTTGTACTTAAGAGCTTATTTGAGGGTGTTACACATTTCATATATTCACATAGTAGTCATAAGCACATAACTTGTCCCAAAAACAAAACCACATTTCGCACAGTTTAATTCAAAACATTTCAAAACTCATTTGAGTATTATTTTCCCCCAACGGAAAAATAGTAAAAAGTGGGGGGCCTTACGAGAAGAACTCTTCAACCCAATCAGCAATCAAAGTAACCGAACAATCTCAATAAGGCAAAGCACAAACAATCTCTACGCAAGCGCACAACGGTACCCAGCAATGACCTAATATATATATTCACTTCATTAATACTCATACAAAGTTATCTTATTGTACAAGTGTTTCGTCTTTACTCACACAAAACTCTCATTTTATCCAAAACTCGTTTTCTCATACCGTTATCTTTTACAAACAGTTAATGTATCACAAAAACCGTTATCTCATTACCAAATCTTTATCTCATATAATAGTTGTGTGGTAATTACGCAAACGACTCAAAACACTTGGGCAAAGTGCGACTTCAATACAATACAACTCAAACACCTCAATTCACTAAACGGAACATTCGACCAAATACCTCGCGGAAATCTGACGAAAGAAATGAGAAGAAACTCGAGAGCCGAAGATAAATAAATCCGCATTCCCATAATCGGTACGTCATATATATTTATTTAAAAATATATATAAGTATTTAATAATTTGAATAAAATAATAATATTTTATTATTATTTTCGTCTTATTATCGGGCTAATGGGTAAATACAACGTCTCGCTATTTTAATACGTCCATGAATAAAAGCTTTTATCTCGACACTTAATTTTTCCACAAGAATCATTCGTTATTTCTCCCAATCAAAATCGACACAACGAGTATAAATATTAAATATTTAGGAAAAGTTTCGAGGAAAGATATAAATTTGGAATAAAATAACATGTTATCATTTAAACTCTTGAAAATTAACCTCCTTAACTGAAAAGTTTCCTAAGTATAAAACATCTTTGAAAATTCGGCATGAGCCGTACGTCTATATGACTTTTTTCAAGGTTTTAAACCTTAATCCCCAAACACTTTTCACGAACCCAACATATTTTCAACCAACCACAATATCGAAACCATCAACACGTTTTATCCAATCGTAATAAAATACTCCTTTTACATTCGACAAGTCCAACAATATCCCCCTTAGTCCAAACCAAAACCATTAGTCCATTTACAAGTCCACTAAACATTTACTCGTTATTGGGCCTTATAGCCCATTAAGGTCATTAAGTAATTAGCCCGATAGCAAAACTTAGTCCATACCTCTTTACATAAGTCCAAAATACAAATCGAAACCCAATGGGCCTTAGGCCCATTAAGCCAAACCAAATAAGCCATAAGCTTAATATATACGCCAAAAACCAAATAAGCTATAAGCTTAATATATATGCCAAAAACCAAATAAGCTATAAGCTTAATATATAGGCCAAAAATCAAGTAAGCTCAAAATAAGCCAAGGATGAGCGGGCGAGGCCCACTCCCCTTTGATGGATCGAACTCGGTCGAGCCCAAAATAAACGCATCGGTTGGGCCGAGCCCAAGCCGAATCAAGACCAAAACCAAATGGGCCGAACCCACGACCAAAGCCCAATAACCAAATCCAATATCCAAAATCAATAAGCCAAGACCAAGTGGGTCGGGCCCATCTTGGCGTCGGACCAACGCAAACCAAACGCACCCTTATTGGGCCGAAATAACCAAACGCACCCTTATTGGGCCGAAAAACCAAACGGGTCGGTTGGGCCGAGCCCACACCGAAACAACCCGAATCCATAAACCTAAAAAGCCCAATAAGCTATAACTTAGCTTATTGAATAAGCAAAATCTCAAAATAAGCCCTTATTAAGCACCTTTATAAAATGAAAAATTACCACAACAACCATTTTATTCAAACTCAAAAACCTTTTCCTTTCTTTCTTTATAAGCCGACGCACAAACACCCCTTTTTACGTTTTTGTTTTCAAGTTTCGACTTTTTTGACAATCAACTTGTACAACTAGTGTCTAGACATACACTAAATCACAAAAAGTACAACTTTCAATCAAAGTTTTTAAAAAACTAACTTGTTTGATGAGTTTGGTTCGATCGTGACGCGCGAATAAGACTAAAAACCTTGTTTCTACGACCCGAAACTACTAGCTATCAACCCAATACTATAGTTCTTATCCCCATGTTCTTGTTCTTGAGTAAATATTCAAAATCTTTGTTTCTTTCCTTCCTTGTGGTTCGGCCGAATGTAGAGAGACAAAGAGAGAGATAAATTTTTTTGTTATTTTGAAAATGAGAGAATGAATGGAATGATGGAGGTAGTGGTGGTTATATGATTACTAAGGAATCATATTAGCTTAAAATAGCCATCTTGTCTCCCCTTGCCTTTCTTGACCGAATATGGATCCTAGGAGGGTCTCGGTTCTTCCTTTTTATGTCGGGATCACTTAAAAACTCAATTTTCATATCTTTAAGACGTCAAGCGAACTTGGTTAATATTTTCATTGCGTTAAAAATCATTTTTCCATAAACTGGGTTATTCACATGACACCTATCACATTAAATTGCTCAAAAATCCATTTTGAGCCCTTGCCGGCCGACTCCGGACCGAAAACACGAATTTTTGACAAAACTTGATCGAACCTTGCTCATCCATTTAAAAACACTTACAACCTCAAATTAGGGTTTGACAACTCGTATTTGACCAAAATTTCACCTTTTTACGACTGTTACAGTATGTTACCGAATTTCGCGAAAACAACCATTTTCTGATAACTCTCAAATCTCACACTCACGATTTACGTTTTAAAACCAACGTTATTTTATCCTCATGAATTTATTAAATAAATAAATCCATTAACACATCCCAAAATTCATTAAACTCATTCCCAATTAACTGGCGTGCCGGTACGCGCTGCGTGACGATTTTTCGCTAAACGCGGGAAAATTTCCCGGAAAGCACTGAAAACTTCAAAACCACTCTAAAATAGAGAAACGAATCAAAGGTGATTCATTCACGAACTCAAAGTTCCATCAACTCCCGGTTTAAACAGAAACCGTTTTTACGCCAAAAGTAGTCAACAGAAGTCAACTTTTCAGCTATCATCAGGAAAACTGACAAGATCGAAAGAATTCAAATTATAAAACTATAATATTTTATAATACTTAACCCTGGGCAAATTACCGGTTATCACAATAATGCAGAGGCGTGACATTAGTTTTAGTATATTGGTTATCCAATGATTACAAGAACAATATTATTACAGTAATAGTTTAAATCATTTGATAACCAATATAGGATGTTGTATGCATTAGAAATAGACTTAGAGCAATGTCCAACCCATTCACGTTTTAGCTAAATTTATGAGTTTCCGATTGACCACCTTATAGAACAAAAAAACCCAAATCGGTCCCTTCAATAAGTAACTACGTATTCGACATTATAGGATCAAAGGTAACCAAGCCTTTCGTACAAGGTCATTAAGTAAAGGGGTGAGCGCCATTGAGATTGACAATCTAGTTTAAATCATTTGATAACCAATATAGGATGTTGTATGCATTAGAAATATACTTGGAGCAATGTCCAACCCATTCACGTTTTTGATTATCACAGTAAATTCAATGATGTATAATTAATGTGATTAAAACTCATGCTAACCTGTTTGCAATAGATAAATGGGATTATACCTAAACACGCCTAACACCGACAAGTTGTTTCAAGATGGTGAGAATGAGAACCTAAGATATATGGAGCGTCCGCCATGCAGGGATGGCGCACATCTATGGAAGATGATGTAAGTAGCTAATTTTATCAAATAACTTCGCATCTTAATGTCAGGGCTGTGAGTTGCAGACGTAAAAGATTTTCCTAGTATATGCATAAAAGCATAGAAACAGAAATGAGTGACATGTGGAGCCGCATAGGCGGAGGGAGGGGGGTGACTAGTGGGTGCTAGGCCCCCTCCAATAAGCCCAATAACTAGGTTAAGGTATAAAGAAAATAACTGATGCAACTATTTTATTATCTCGTGGCTAGTGAAGAGATAAGTTACTTGCTTTTATACTTTTTTTAATGTCTAATGATCAATTTTTAATGTTTTCCTACATCTTTTGATATTCTTTTGTTGAATGCTTTTTGATACTTTTTCTTTCCTTTGATGATTAAAATTAAATTTTTGGTATGTCTTCCATATATCTTTGCTGTTAGTAGCTGTTCAATGTCTTTTTATTTGTGTTATTTGGTTGTTCAAGTTTTAAAGTACGCCTCGTTAATGAATTGATGATACGTAATTACAAATAACGAATATATAAATCGTTAGCACCATATTAAGCTGATGAGTTTACCTAAACCTTGTAAACTTAGATTAATAAGACTAATATTCCAATTTAACAACCTTTTGTAATTCAATATTTTTTGTTATACTTTACTTTTAGTACGCAAGACAGTCAGAGGTCGAAGTTTATCACTGTTATCATTTCCTTTTGAAGTTCGGCCCCTCTTAATTGCAAATCCTGGCTCCGCCTCTGTGTGGAGGAATGAAAGCATATATACTATAGGCATGGTAGCATACAGTGTTGAAAGGATCAAGGCATAGAAGCATAGAATCCCTTAGCGAAAACCATAAGTTGACGTAAATACTAGTTTGAGAGTGTCTATTAATCACTTCATATATATGATCTATATATAATGTTCACTACATGGTTTAAGCTTCTTAGAATCTGTTCTGTTTAATTTTGCTTGTTTAAACTAGT
This sequence comes from Tanacetum coccineum, assembly GCA_026074375.1. NCBI lineage: Eukaryota > Viridiplantae > Streptophyta > Magnoliopsida > Asterales > Asteraceae > Tanacetum > Tanacetum coccineum. Next base: position 32,722 of record BQNB010027570.1, read on the forward strand.
ATGTAGCACCGATATGTTTAATTGCGTAATGTTTTTATGCATCAATGTTAACTTGAGCCCAAAAGAGTTGTTCCACCGGCCCAAATTTATTTCTTTGTCAATTTTCGTAAGTCGAATCCTTCCGACTACAATATATAACATCTATCTATTTATCTATGTATATAATAAAACACAGTTTTAACCTTCTTCAAATATATTTTTCAAAAATAGTGAGCTTTGTCATGATGCTGCGTGAAAAGAATAGGACTTGCATTGATGGACGGCTTTAATGCTAAGTATCTTGAATTTGTAAATTTGATATAACAAGAATGTGGTCTATTTGTGCAAGCCCTTCCAAGAAAGTCGACAAGTCGTCCTGTTGTATGTTTGACGCATTCCTCTTTTTGGGTAAGATCCGGACTATTTGAGTCCAGAAATATGTTATATGCCATCAAATATGCTCACGGTCTAAAACCGGATCGGACCGACTAAAATTGGACCGGACCGAAGAACGAACCGAAATGGTTCGGTCCAGTCCGGTCTTGTTCGGTCTTCGGTCCGGTCCGGTCATAATTGCTGGTTTTTACGTAAGACTGAACCGGACCGGACCAAGAACTGAATATAAAGAAAAGGATGAACCGAAGGCCGGACCGAAACATGTTCGGTCCGGTTTGGACCCGTTTCTGAGTTCGATCCGCCGCGGTCCGTTTTGCTCGCCCCTACCATCAAATATCTTTAAATTTTATCATCACTATTTATAAAATGCAATCATAGCCAAATATTTCATTTTTAAAGAAATAAAGTCAAGTGAGATTACTAAATTAGATCCCCTCTTCTTTAATAATGATTTAACGTTTTCTCTTAAATTTAAAAAATGAAAAAATATATATAAAAAAATTGTACATGTTGTTTAGGTGATAATATATGTTCAACCAAAAAAAATGGGTATAATAACAGAACCAATTGGGCTAGGTCAGTTGGTCACAAAGCGTATTTTTGAATATGTGAGTTCCTCATCAATTTAGAGGTTGTAGGTTCAAGCCTCGCTGGAAACATGTGTGAAATATATATTGTGAGATATGTAATATAGGTTGTGAAAAAAAATTGTCGTTCTAAAAAAAATTGATATAACATTGCAGACTTGCAGTTTTATTCTGAGATTTAGAAAGTGAAAATATATAGGAAAATGATACATTGCAATTTTATTCTGAGATTTAGAAATACACGTTGTCTAGAGGATAATAAAAATAATATGATCAGGTTTTCTGGAATCTATATTCAAATAAAAAAAAGATAACATGATCTGGTAATCTATATGCAAATAAAAAAAAAATGGAAAAAGAGTTAAGTTACTTAACAACACTATCCTAGTCTCAACAAAAACATATCATTCACACTGAACTATTTAAATGAGTCAAATGTTTTTTCTTTTACTGATGTGGGATAGAAATTTTAATACAAGTAGCTCTTTATAATATAAAGAGTTGGCCAAACAAACAGAATCAATAAGCAAGTCCGTTTGAATTGCCATACATTTTCATGTCAAAACTAGTTAATCGATACATCATCAGACATAATACCGAGACCTTTCAGAAGCTTTGACGATCCGAGTTGCAAACTTGTTTGCAGAAGGCCAAAGTATATTACCTGACAGTTCATATGTAGCAAAACCGGAACCAGTAAACAGTAAAACTAATGTCACACCTCTGCATTTTCAAGAATAGCATATTGCCTCGGTTTCCTTAAGATCTAATAGATGCGGGATGTCATGAGCTCGAGCATATATAGGGCCTCATGAGACATGTATTGATCTAATCCAACATTAAGTTTTTTTCTGTAAGAGCGTTTATATTATAGGTTGAGTAAGTTACCGCAGGGAATGCCAGCCGAATCCTTTCAACAGCCTTAACTGCCCTTTGTCTTCCTTCATACATAACCATGACAGCTTTAGGAGATGATATACCAGCAGACTGCAAGAGAGCTGCACGTGATCCGTCCCCATATAGGATTGGGACTTGGGAGTCCAAGTTTACTAGATGCCTGCTCCAATTTCGTGGTCATTATTAGTCTTTTTCAGACATAGTTTTAGACAAAATGATTAAAACTCAGAATTCAATATAGGTTTGTTTTTTAAGAAACCTTTACGATAGAGGGATCAAGATCAAAGGCCACAAACGGCCATCCAACTTCACCATCTATCCCGTGGCCAATGGAGTGGACAAGAAGTTGGCAAGAACCTGCATTAAAAAAAAAAGAAAAAAAAAAGTCCGAAGAACTTATGCATCTTTTAATTATCAAATACAAGGAACTTATTTACCTGACTCATTTGTCCAAAACCAAGAATAACAAGTGCATCAAAATTCGCCACTTCAGTAGGTTTCTACAACCATGTTTGGAAAGTCACTTAATAATTACATAGACAAGCATGGTCAGTGACCAGAGTAAACAAACCTCGGTACCCAATAGACAGTGGATAAATGCTTTTTTGTCTATTTTTAAGGTCATTAAGTAAATGGGTTGAGCGCCGTTGACAATACAGCGACAATTATAAGAAGCTTGTTAAGCTCAAGTGGCAACACCCATAGCGCCCAATATCGTACAGACATCCAATTTTTATGTGCTGATTATCACAATAAATTAAATGATGTATAATTAATGTAAAAAAAACCTCATGCTAACCTGTTTGCAAGGTAGACATGGCATTACCTAAGCACATCTAACACCGACAAGTTGTCTCAAGATGGTGAGAATGAGAATCTGAGATATGGAGCGTCCTCTATGCAGGGATGGCGCACATCTATAGAAGATGCTGTAAGTAGCTAATTTTATCAATAACTTTACATCTTAAGGTCAGGGCTGTGCGTTGCATATATACTATAGGCATCAGGGCCGGCTTTGAGGGTGTGCAAGGTGGGCGACCGCACAGGGCTCCAAAAATTTTAGGGGCACCAAAATTTATCCCGTTAATAATTATATGCATTATTTCTTAAAAACGATGACACTTTATATATGATGTTCACTCCATGGTTTAGAGTTTAAACTATATATACCTAGCTTCTTAGAATCTGTTCTGCATCAAATTTCTCGTATGTTAAACTTGCACGACTAAGGTGTTTTAGTACGTTTAATCATTAAGTTACCGATAATTCATTGTATTTGCTATTCACTTCTTATTAATAAGTTACATGTCATTGCTTTGAAGGCGATAACTCAATTCCGAAAGTTTATGATGAGATGGTAGAACAAAACCATTTGCAATACAAGGACTTGTTTGCCTGTAAAATAATCAAAATTCGAACAACATTTAAAAGTATCAGAAATATTTTGAAACAATTTTATCATAACTCGATCCATCTATATCTCAAACAGCCGTATTATTTAACATATGATTAATACTATAAAACGTGCATTTTTATGTTTTTACACATAGTAATGGAGCATATAAATATAAAGTTATGTGCTTTTAGTCATTTTAGAAGTGCTTAAAATTTTCTCTATCTTACTCAAAGTTTCATTTTTTATATATATCTATTTTAGCAAAATCAGAGACAATGGGAAAGATGTATCCAGTTGTAACTGAGGAGTACCGCATGGCACTTGAAGCAGCCAAGCCAAAGCTCAAAGCCTTTCTAATTGAGAGTGGATGTGCTCCTCTCATGCTGAGACTTGCGTACGTCTCAATTGTTCTAATATTGTTAACTAGTACTACACTACTACTATGCTCGGGTTATGCAGCAAATACAAAATTATTAAATTGAATAACGTAACTGCAGATTTCACACTAAGTAAGAATGGGTAACAAGCTGCTGGCACATTTGATGTGAAGAACTCAAGACTGGATGTACCCCTTCGGTAACCAATAAAGACTCAGAAAGAATAGGCTAGCCCATGTGTGAAACGAACGTTGGCCTTGATGTTGCTATCAATATGTTGGATCCTCTTAGACAAGAGTTTAGTATCCTCTCATGGGGCGACTTTTTAATGGTATCTATCTCGCCTATATATCATGTTAACTTTAATTAGTATTCTAGATATTAATTTATGTATGTTTTGATACATAGCTGGTTGGTGTACTCGCGGTTGAAGTTACCGGAGGACCAATTTCCCATTTCCTACCCTGGCAGACCGGTATGCACGCACATCATGTGATATCATTAGACTAATGATAGGTTGTTATCTTATCTCTTAATTTTCATTCTCTCAGGACATGAACACCCCACCACCAGAAGGCCGTCTTCCTGTTCCTAATATGGGTTGGTTAAAATACGTTTTGTTGATTTTTATTATGTTTCGGTTCCCATACCATAATACCATATTTTCTATGTTTAAGGACCTGACGCACTACGGAATACATTTATCAACACGATGCTTGAAGAACTATCACAAGATATAGTTGCGAACTCTCTGTGGCCATAGACTCTGGTGAAAGCGTTTACTTATAAGTTGCGACCCCTACCAAAAAAACCATTTTGCCATGTCTATTAGTTACACTTTTAATGTCACAAATGTTTTTTGATAACGCATCCAGATCTGGTCACAAGGACAAGTCCGGGGTTGAAGGATCATGGACAAGAAACCCGTTAGTCTTTGATAACAGCTACTACAAGTAAGATTTACTACCATCTTTTGGTAGTTCTCGATCATGTCATACATGAATAACAAAATTACTAATTTATTCTACCTGCAACAGAGAACTATTGGCTGGTGAGACGGCAGGGCTTCTCAAGCTACCTAGCGACAAGGCCCTCCTTGCAGATCCTATTTTCCGTCCTCTTGTTGAGAAATTCGCTGCTGTAAGTATAGTATTCTGATTATGTTAGCATAAACACGATAAAAACATCCACGCGTCATGTAAAACAGTTATGGGCTTATGCACACTTACCGTTTATAACAGGATCAGAATGCTTTCTTTCAAGCTTACTCAGAGTCTTTCATGAAACTTAGTGAGCTTGGGTAAAGTCTCAATACTCTCTTTTATCAATTTGAATTCACGACTAAACTTGCTAATTTCAGCGATTGTCGTTTTGCAGGTGGGCTGATATTGCTTAATCATGGTGCATCTTCGTCTTTTTAATTTATAGGCTAGTGTTTCGTTATGAGAATAAACGATATATATGGAGTACGACTTCGTTATGGTGTTAGCTTAAGTGTCGTTTCTATTTCCGACACAGAATGAATAATTACATCTTTTAGGGAACTTTTTTTTGTCCTTAAAGGATTTACTGATCAATGATAGATAATAAAAATTTCACTTCTTTGGATGCGACTTATTTGACCTTAAAGATGAATACATACAAGCTAACCATTTACCAAACTTGTGCTATCGTGACACCGATGAGTGTTTCGAGTTCCCTGGAGTTTAAGTGTACGCGTTTATGCATATGGTTATTATTGTACTTGTTCAATAGCTTTGTTTCAGGTTGACATTTTGCTTTCAAGTTGTTTGCGAAGTCATTTTAGTTTCAAAGATATAGTATATCTTTGCATTGGTAGGGTGAGCAGAAAAACCGAAAAATCCGAATAAACCAAAAACCGAAACCGAACCGAGCCGAAAATAACCGAACCGAACTACGAATTCGGTTCTCGGGTTGGATATGGGTTTGGCAGTATGAACCGAGAACCGAACCGAAAACCGAATTTATATTAATATATTTATATATATATATATAAAAAGATCAATAAAATTTTATTCTAATATAAAAAAACACTTTTTATTATTACAATAATCTTTTTTGCTAAAGTTCTATGTATTTTTTCTTTTTTTTAAATAAATAGTGCTAAAGTTCGGATTATTTGGGTCGACCCAAAAACCAAACCAAATTCAAATTCGGTTTTCGGTTCGGTTCTAGGTTTTTTCGGTTCGGTATTCGGTTCGGTTCAGTTAAATTCTAGTTCGGTTCGGTACGGTTTTCGGGTTGACTAAATTTTTTTTAACCGAACGAACCGAACCGAATAACCCGATAACAAAACCGATCAACACCCCTCACACCTGTTACAAATTTAGTTTTTTAGAATTTGGGCACCAAAATTGGGCTAATCAGTCACTCGGACAATCTGGCCCACTATTAAATTTATTATATATATACTCATTTACCATTACGCATGACGACAAAATCGTAGCGGATTAATCTTTTGTTTGTGGGCTGCCATTTTTTGGGCCTATATTTTGTTGGCTGCTACCAATATTTTATTTGTGGGCTTATGTTTTAAAAAGAATGAATATATGCATATATGCGGTAGATCACGACAAAACAAGAAAAAGCAAGTCATACTCACAAAATGATACTTCATATTAGTATACAAGATGGCATTTTAATTAACATTTTGTTGGCTGCTACCAATATTTGATTTGTGGGCTTATGTTTTAAAAAGAATGAATATATGCATATATGCGGTAGATCACGACAAAACAAGAAAAAGCAAGTCATACTCACAAAATGATACTTCATATTAGTATACAAGATGGCATTTTAATTAACATTTTATAAAAGAAAATGTTTAAATCTTAATAAAAATAGATTTTTTTGTTGATTTCTCTCTCATTGTTTTCATAAAACTTATAGAATACATTTTTGGCAAACAAAAAATACGATAAATAAGTAAAAAATAGCACCGCCGAAATGCGCGAACACAACATTTCGCTAGCAGACAAAAAAGGAGTGGATTAATGGTTAGCCCAAACAAAGGGTGGCCCAATAAGCCCTCTGAAAAGTTTTTTTTGTGCTCAAAAGCCTCTCTCAAGTTTCTATCATTTATGATTTCTTTAAATACGTAGCGATTTTTTTGATGAAAAATATACTGACATAAATGCCTGTCGATTACAAACAAAAAGCGCCTTATATTGATATGTTTCAGACGTGCGTACCATTTTATAAAAAATGTTGAAGTTTACTATTTACAAATTTTTTTATATAACAAACTTTATTTATTAACTATCGAATGAATACGTAGCCAGTTTTTTAATGAAAGATACACCGACATAATATGCTTTAAACGTGCGGACAATTTTATAAAAAAATGTTGAATTTTAGGATATATGTTTTTAGAAAAAAGAATGACAAAATAACTTTCAAAACACACTCTTAACCTACATGATAATTTTTAAAAATACCCTAAAGATTATTTAACAAAAAAAATCAATTGAAACACGAATTGAGTACACCGTCATTTACCAATGCTCGATGATTAAACTATTAGTTATCATCGAAAAACAAATAAAAGTAACCCCGCCGCAACGCGCGGGCAACGTTCTCTCTCGTTCTAAATCATTTATGATTGTTTATAACGAGATGGTAAGCTTGCGTGTTACGACAAAGCTATTTGATTATATGTGTTCTTTAAATGAGGAACTTAGTGTTTACACGTTTTTATATAATGGTTCCTTTTCTTTCATAATTTTTTTTCCGTTTTTGATTATGAGCTTTATGCGCATGTGTTGAGTCGATTGGTTTATACCTTTTGTATCACAAATGTTGGAAGAATGAGTCCAACAAACCTTTAAAGCTAGCGAAGAACATAGACTCAAAGGAAACACACACGTGACCCCAAACGTTACATTGTATTAATTAATGAATGAGCAAAGAAGAATGTACAAACTAGCATCCCCCTCATCTCTATTTATAGAGATGAAGGGGTAGAAACCTATCCTAAATAGAATAGGAAACATTCTTGCCTTTAAAAGGCAAGCTTATCTAATCCTAGTCTATTCCTAATCTAAATTACAACGTACACTTAACCCCCTAACCTTTGTTTAAGTTTATTCCTAATATACAACAATTTCCACCTTAGGAGTAACACTTAAACATAATCAATACTCAACGTCTTCATCCAATGCTAGAACCTCGAACCGGGGACCGCCTTGTTAACCAGGCCTTGTACTTTAGTAATTTCCTTAGATTAGCTTTCATAGACTCCTTCACTTTCTTCTTTTCAGCAACAGTACCCTCTGCACCCTCTTGACCAGGTACTCCGGTTACCGTAATGTTTGCCCCCACCTTTATACCAAGGTGTAACTTTTCCTGCTCCTTTACCAAGCAGTCCGTGTTTGTCTTCTCTTCATGTTGCTTGTCCTTCAACCGTCTTTGAGCCAATGCAGTATCATCGTTACTAACCTGAAAAATCTCAGCTTCACGATCCCCTTGATCTCCCTGCAGTTCCACCTCAAACCAAACACGTTTTTCATCTTGTACTCCATGGAATCCTGTTTCAACACCAGGACCTAGTTGTTTTGTGACCAAGTTGTTTGAACCCAACTTGTTTAGAACCAAGTTGCTTTAATCCAACTTGTTTTGAACCTCCATGCTTTTGTACAATATTCCCATCGAGCTTTTCGATGTTTAACCTAGTATTCATACTAGCCATTCTTCTTTAACCTTGCTACAAACCTTGTCAAGTTGCTTTTTAACCAACTTTATCGACAAGTTTCACAAGCCGTGTGTTAACCCCGCTTTCTTGCAAAGATTGATCTACTAACCTTTAGAAAACCCTAAAGCTTCGATCTTTCCACATCATGTCTACAACCTTGGTATACCTTATACTCCAAGTAATCACTTTTCTTGAATCCTGAGACAAAGCTAAACTTTACTTGTTTTCCAAGAACCACCAAGACTTAGAATACCAAGAAACCCGCGAACACCTTTAAACTTCAATAATTCAAGATTCTAGATCATCAACTAAACCTTGAAGCCTTTTTACCCTTCAAACTTGATCACCTCTAGAACCTTTAAAAATAACACCTTGAAGCTTAAAGATTCAACCTTGTACAAACCCCTTGGAAGCTTGAACCTTGTCGAATTTAAACCTTTGCAATACCAACCTTGATAAACCCCAAGACTCTTGCAAAACTCGACAATCTTAAGCCTTCAAATCCTAGATCAAAATCTACTTTAAATAGAATCTGCAGATTCTGGAACAGCAAGTTTGACCTACTGTATCTCTCACTATGAACCTCCAATTGAACCTCGAACCGGGGACCGCCTTGTTAACCTCGCTCTGATACCACTTGTTGGAAGAATGAGTCCAACAAACCTTGAAAGCTAGCGCGGAATATAGACTCAAAGAAAACACACACGTGACCCCAAACGTTACATTGTATTAATTAACGAATGAGCAAAAAAGAATGTACAAACTAGCATCCCCCCTCATCTCTATTTATAGAGATAGAATAGGAAACATCCTTGCCTTTAAAAGGCAAGCTTATCTAATCCTAGTATATTCCTAATCTAAATTACAATGTACACTTTGTTGGAATATGTCCATCGTAAATAATATATGTCCGAATTATTTATTCGAGCCTAAGGGGACGCACACGTTAATACGTAAACAATGTTTAATTAGTGTTTTTAGTAAACGATAAATAAATATATTAGTTAAATGTTTAATAGTTAAACATTAAGGACTAATATGCAAACCGGAAAAAAGGAAAGTAAGGGTTTGCCCTCTTTTCCCTTTGGGCTTGCTTGCTTGTTCTCCAAGATTGTGTAGGCTATATAAGGAGGACTTAAGGTTCATTATAGGATATGTGTTTTGTGAAAAATCCCTAAAACCTCTCTCCTCTCTCGACCGAAACCAACACCCCTAAGGGTTTGGTTTTCTCCCTTCTAGCGATCGGCCAAAAACAAACAACCCTTAAGGGTGTGTTTATTCGATCGTATATCACCACAAGGTGGTTTTGCTCACGTGTTGATTTGATTCAAGTGTCGTGGTGTTCGTTTGCTAAAACACTACTAGTACTAGCATACTTCATTGTTTGCTAAGAACGTATTGTGTATGGAAGCTTAGAGAGATCTTACTTTAGATCTTGGAGGTTTTGTGTGTGGTTATTATACATACGCGTATATAGAAGACGGAGTTAATGGTTACCTTTAAACGGTGTATCGTTTCGTGCTAAAAGGTAATCATCTTCTATCCTTGTTAATTAATGTGTTCTACATGTGTTCTTTAATTCCGCTGCGTACTCGTGTTAATTAATTGTTAATTAGGTCATAAAACCCAACAGTGGCATCACGAGCCATCGTGTAGAATCTTTAATTACAAGGAATAAAATTGGACAAATTAGGGTTTCGTGATTAATTTTAATGCCCCGGTGGGCGTTTTTGTTAAAAAGATTTGATCTTGACGGTTAATAAAATTAATTAGACGAGATCTAGGTTGTATGCAATTTTATATAAAACTTGATGTATTAATTGTTAATAGTTTTAAGTTTTGTTAATTGTTAATGGAGATCCATGATAAAATCATGCAAATTTATCATGGATTGATATTAGATATTTAAATCTTGTTAATTGTTAAAAGGATTTGTTTTAAATATGATCAAGATTCGCATAATTTTAAATATTTTCTTAATTGGTAAGATCCATGATTCAAGAATTCGGGAAGACCCTTATTATTGAATTAATGGGGCCTAAAATAGTTAAAAGATTTATGTGCTATGTGGTATTTATTTATATAAGGCTTACGCAATCGATTAATTCGATGTATGTGGCCGGAGTCATTGGATGAAGGAGCCTTATGTGAATAAATACATTATTTAATTATTAGATAATTAGGATCATATTTAATGTTTGCATGCCTTAATTGTTAAGTGATTTTAAATAAATGTTATTTAGTTTAGTTGATGTTTATATGTTTTATTTTAAGTTCTTGACTTGTGAGAAAATAAAAGGGTTTTTCGTTTGAGTGTTTGGTCGTTCAACTCAAGTGTCTGCACATACAGACTCCTCCCTCTATTTTACGCATGAGATAATGTAATCTCGTCATGCCATGAATATGATACATGGCTTATTTTTATGGTTTAAAATCTATCCAATTTTTTTAGATACATTTATTCTTTTTTAGTGTTATTTAAGTTAATCATTAATCTATAAATTTTCGCCTAAACTATTATAATTTAATTCAATTTAATGCAACTCATATTCATGAAGCCCACGCCTTGATCTGCGCCTCGCCTCAAGGCTTCATAAGCCATTTGCGCCTTAGTGCGCCTTGAGCCTTTCAAAACACTGCTTAGAACATCAAGATTTAAATCCCGTGTTTGCTTTAATTTTTTATCCCGTGTTTGCTTTAATTTTTTGAGCTTGTTTTTATTAGAGATTGATAAAAAAGTTACTAGTTTTTTTCATTATGTTTGTTTAATTGTTAGAGTTGGGGAGCGGTTGTGTCAAAGAACGGCGTAAGCCGAACGAACGGCGCACGACTCTGGTGCTCGCGTCGTTCGGTCTGTCGCCGTTCGTAACAGCCCACGCCATTCTATTTTTTTAAAGTAGTCGTTTATGGCTATTAGGGGAGGGCATTTTTGAATTTTAAACCCTAAAAATTTTCCCCCCCCCCAAACCCCCCCACCCCCCCCCCCATAATTTTTACCCCTTAAAAGTCCTATAAATATCCCCTTATTATTTCGAATGGTGTGGAGCCAAGACGAAGAGTTGATTTTGACAGAAAGTTTCATTCAAATTTCCGAGGATCCAAAAACGGGTTGTGATCAACAAAAAAATTCGTTTTGGTATAAAATCCTCGAGGTGTACAATGTCGAAGTCAAGAGACGCGGCTTCATTGAGCGTACCAAGAACATGTTGACGGGAAAGTGGACTCCAATGAATGCAAGCGTTCAAAAGTTTAATCAATTGGTGTCGAAAACGCTTGCACATAGTGGGGAGAACGATTGAAGATTGGATAACGAGGGTGGAAATTTTGTACAAAACCCACACGGGTTGTGATTTTAAGCACAAGAGTGCTTGGCTTTTTTTGAAAGGCAAGCACATGTTGGATAAAAAAACCCCGAATCGACAAATGCAAGAAGGAATCGTTTTCGTGTTACCGACGAAGAACCAGAGCATTTTGGAGATGATGTGTTGCCTCGGCCACCCGGGTTACAACGACTTGCTAAAAGTCAACGTTCTGGTTCTAACTCGACCGCTAGCTCCGGTTCTAACCCGATCATGTATCAAGAATTCATGAAAGAACAATACGAGTTAGACCGCAAAGCAAAAAATGCAAGTGATCGAGCAAGAGAGCGAAGAGCGAAGGCAGTTAATTTAATCTCAAAGGATCGCAGAGGACATGAAAGTGCAACAAATCGACACACACGGAATGGATCTGACCGACGCCGTTATAATTAACGCCCAAAAGGCACGAATCCGAGCGGCATATCCACCACCACCACCACCACCATCAAACTAGTCGACGCTGTTAACTTTATGTAGCGTTTTTAATTTATGTCTTTTGTTTCTTGTTTTTTTTATTTCTATGTAATGTTTTTTTTTAATTTAATGTAATGTTTTTTATTTTAATGAATTAAATTTTAGTTATATTGAGTTTTTTTAATTAAGTGAATAAAAAAAATTGCCTGACGGTACCAGAAAAGTGGTGCCAACGGATGCCCTAGCAAATGTGGTGCCGTTCAGTTTCTGATGCCGTTCAGCATTTTGCTGATGTGGCATCACTTTTTGAGAACGGCACGAGCCGAACGGCACCACTGTTCTCACCACATCTTAGAAACGGAATAAAGGTTCTGTTTTTTTTCATTTATATATGAAATGAAATCAATGAGTTGTTCATTTACTGTTGTAGTTTAGTCATGTATTGCTTTAGCATTTACTTATTAATCATGTTTACACAATTGACTAAAAATGTAAACAGAGAACTATTACAATATTGAATTGTAACAAGCATTTCGGTGTCTACGCGTTGCTACGGCTGCTTCATTTGAAATATAGGCCTTGCTAATGGTTGTATATGATTGTAACAACTATTTTACAAATATACATAATGTCAATGGTGGATATATAAAATTCAGGTATATAAATATACATGTGTATCAATTATAGTTGTTAAGATCCTGATCCTGATCTTAGGATCTTACGATTTTACAATACTGCAAAGCAAAAACGATCCAGATCCTACATAGGATCTTTGCATACTTAGGATCTTATAGGATCCCATTCTTGACCATAGGATCTTAAGATCTACTCTGATCCGATCTTACATTTTTCTCGAACCACAAATTAAAGCTACAAATTTATGGTTTGTGTTTCCTAGATTTTAAAAACACTTGTTAATCTAATTATTCTTTAATAATCATAATTTAGGACAATATTTCTATAAAACATTCATATAACTCTGAAGCATTCATATAATTTTGTGTTTATGATATATAATAATTTGTAAATTTATATAATATTACAAAGACTATTAAGACAATGACATTATAGTATGATCTTACGATCCCGATCCAACTTTACGATCTCGATCTTGCAAAGGCGAAAACGATCCTGGGTAGGATCCCGATCTTGAAAACCTTGGCATCAATATAATAATATCTATTGAAATAGAACTGAATTTGATTAGATAGGTTTAGGTTTTCAGACAAAGCACGAACTATCAAATAACAAATTTCAAATCTTAAAAGATACAATGTGAAACTAAAGAAAATAAATATGCTAATAAAGCATCACTTGACTTTCCAAAAATACCTGTCATGGAGAAAGAAAATGTGGCCTCGCTAAAAGATTAGTTCGTGGATGACGAACATATACAATAAGACAACTAAGGGTGTTCACTGGGCGATTCGGTTCGATTAGATGATTTTAATCATCCATTACGGGGCGGGTAATTAATTTTACTACCCGAAATCGATCCATGCTATGCGGGTAACCGGACATGTGGTTACCCAAAGGGGAGCGGTTAAAATTAAATTTTTTTTTTTAAAAATATTAATATTTTTTTTTTTTTTTTTTTTTTTTTAATTTTTTAAATTTTATTTGTTTTTTTTAATTTTTAAAAAAAAAACCCGGTCCGGGTCTCGGGTTAACATCTTTAACGTTTAACCGAGTTTTTAACCGTATAAATAATAACATGATCTATAAGGTAAAATATCATTTTAGTAAAATTAAATGACACTATATAGATAAAAGTCAAATAAAAGTTATTACGTTACAATGATTGCATTCAAATATTTATACACAACATATAACAAAAATAAATTATTCGGTGTTTATAGATTACGATCACATTAATAAGTTTTCACACATAGACGTTTAGAAATATTTCCATAATAAACAAAAAAGTCGTTGTACAATAAAAGTGTTGCAACAATATAATTAATACTTGGACAATTATCTAAATATTTAGTTAAAAAAACTTCATGTATTTCATGCACGGTTCGGTTCGGTTAACCGCGGATATCTAAAGTTAAAAACCGAAACCGAACCGTGATAAGCGGGTCTTTTCGGTTTTGGTTTTTTTCGGTTTTGGGTTTTTTCGGTTTGAGCGGTTCGGGCGGTTCGGCTCGGTTCGTCGGTTTCTCTGATTTTTTGAACACCCATAGGCTACACATTCGCCATCCAGCGCCACCCTTGTGTGAGTACTTCTATGCGTGCCGGCTGTAAAAAGAACCATATATTTAGTTGCAAGATAGCTACCAATGAAGTGAAATGGAAAACAGAAACTGATGTAAAAGGAACATGTACTGTGCTTTCTTTGACAGGCGACATGTGTGTGAGCAATGGGCTGACCTTCGTGGTTTTTCTTCGTCGCTTTTGTGTAAGTTTGCAATGCCTGAACATTTTTATAACACATAGCCCCCCCCCCCCCCCCCCCCCCCCCCCCCCCCCAAAAAAAAACACCCCCCCCCCCCCCCCCCCCCCCCCCCCCCCCCACAAACGATACACTTTAGTGAACTTTCTTAACTATTATGATAATATTGAAGCAAATTTGAATGTATAATAGTCCAAATTTGAATGTATAAAGTCGATATTGAGCAATAATTGGTCATAACTAATTCCCTAGCTAACTGTGAAAGGCCATTGGAACCGACCATTAAAAAATATTTTGATTCAACCTACTATAAGTGCATGCATTAATATCAAATAACTTGCACATCTCTAACTTTATACGTCAAACAAATTTTAGGAAAAAGAAACTTTCAAGCACATATAAAAAATACTGTGTTTACGGTTGTTGTATTCTAGATGTGCTCACTATTTATGCGGGGCTGTTATTGACGTAACCAATTGCATCCAAAATAGTGTGTTTAATTCGGGGTTGTTTTGTTGTATTCTACACGTTATGCGGAGCTGTAAAAAAAATACTAATGTGATTTCTAATTCGGCTACTTTTATGTGGGGTTGTTTTTAACGTCAAAAATACTGTGTTTAATAAGTAGTGAGCACATTAGTATATGAACTGTTACATGTCTACCTTAGGCAGTTCAGTAACTATAATAGTTCAGTAATACATAAATAAACTCATTGTTGAACATCCCCCGTTATATGTATAGGTGCTGATTTTACTACAATTTTGAAGCTTCGATTTGCTAGTCACCAACTCCTCATTCTAAATCTGTTATCCCAAATAATACCATAGGCTGTTAAACATCTGCATTTTTATGTGTTTTTGAATGGTTAGATCTTATGTGTTTTTTCAACCATTTCCCTCTTGTAAAAACATAAAATCTTATAAGATATTTCTAAAAGACACAACAAAAACATAGAAATATACATCACCTATTTAGTCAATGATAGGTAACTATTTCTCATATATGTGGCTTAGATCTCATTTGCAATGCTTATTCCTTTTGGTTGTCATAATATTGAGCCGACGTTTGGTTTTAACAAATAAGTCAACTGTACACTATGCATGAAATGAGTATATACAACTCATGTCTGATATTGGTGACAACTAAGCTGATGAAATACGTGTATATCTAAAATTTTCTAAAATCCATAATACAGAGTAACTTCACACAAATTGAGTTGACTTACAATGTATTTACTAATCTGGTAAATGTCATAAAGTAATAGTTGATATAGAATGCACGAACCTCGATAATGAGTATCCTTCATGGAAGTCACTGCAGCAATAACTGGTGGACGTAAAGACATGATGGCATCTTTGTTAAACGACTTAGCCATGGCATCCCACAGTGCTCCATGTTGCTAATGTATACCGTTTGTACATGGTAAGTTTCTGCAAATGAGCGATAAAATGTTAGCCATGTGGTCGATTGTACGCAACAAATTAGATATAAAGCAGTGGCATATGTATGTTCTAGCATTAAAACAACTTGTGTGGTGATTTTGTGTGCAAAAAATGTGAGGCACTTACGGCATCTGGATTTTCTAGTTCATAATGTTCTATTTTAGTCCTTTGACTTTTATTTTATTTTTTTTTTTTTTTTTTTTTTTTTTTTATATATTCCTATCAGATCAATTCCGTGTTTAACTGGTAATAAGTTTATTTATCTATTTGCATCTTTAGATCTATTTTTTCTTTAATTATCTCAACTATAGATCGATCTTATTTTTATATTTTGATAATCTCGAGAGATTTTCCGCAAACAGCTGTAAAATATCAAATGATCGGTTCCCGACACGTCCGTTAATGTCCATATTCAAATTTTAATAAATTTGACTTTATACCTATGGTGTTAAATAGTCAAAGTTAAGTATAAATATTTTTACATTCATTAAAAAAATATAGGAACTTCGGTGTCACGTTGTAATTCACGAGTTTAGCACCATTTGATAACCCGCCAAGAGCCAAAACACCATAGGATCCCCCTTAGGATGCTTGCTCATGTTCGAGCCCAACAAGGGAGCAAGATGGCACAATTTAGTTGTTGTTCCCAACCATGGTACCATTTTGTCTTATTTCATTCAAACACACCACTTGTTTTCATAACATAATTATTTCACTTTTCATCTTTCTCTCTTTTCTCTTGTTGTGTTCGACTTCCAACACACACACAAGCACATAATTTTTCCAAATTTGATCAAAAACATGAGAGTTTGAGTGTTTCCGGGTTGATTCCAATAGGCGTGGGTTCATTAAAATAACGTTTGGGTTGTCGGTTTAGTGCTTAATCTCATTTTTAAAACCCTCTTTGTAAGTCATCTATTTCGCAAATATTTTTGTACTTTTAGTAGTGTTGTGAATGCATAGATAATGTTGTTACGGTTTGTTTTTAATAATCGAAAGCTTTAAAGTTTTTAAATAAATATTAAGGGGTTTTTGTTTGGTTCGAACGTGGGTACAAAGGGCAAGGGAAAGACCATTTTATTATTGTGGTAGTGATGGTTGAATAACATTTATATACTTAATATCTTATTTCTATTTTCGGCTTAAAAATAAGCTTATACGTCTTATTTATGGCTTATATACTTTCCGCTTAAAAAGAAAACAAAGGAAAAGCATTTTTGGTTATTACCTATGCTTGTCAGATTTTTATAGCTTATTTTGCAAACTAGAATAACTAATTGGCTTATGGACTTTATTAAATAAGGCTTTTATGTTTGGTTTTTTGAGCTTATTGCTCACGAAAAGGAAAGAGAAGACCAAAGGGGTAATTTTGTTCATTTACCTCTTTCGCCATATATTTGTAGCTTATTGTAACTAAAAGCACTTATAGCTTATTTGCGTATTTTCAAAACTAGTATAACTTATTTGGGGCTTATATGAACCACGGCCCAATAAGGCCCAAAAGTTTTGGCTTATTGTGGACCTTATTGTGGGGGGGGTTCGGCTTATTATTTATGGCTTTTGGTGATAGTTATTTGAGATTAAGAACTTGCTAGCTAATGGCTTAATAATAAAGTACGGATAGCTATTATGGGCTTAAAAGGCCACGACCCAATAAGCTAAGCCCAAACTATGGCTTAGTCTTGGTCCGTGAGCCTTGGCTTCTTTCGTGGATTATTCGTCGGACTTATTTTCTAAATGGGCTTGATAATGGGCCTAAAATGGGTTTTGAAACTAATAAACAACATTATGGACTACTAATGTGCTTCAAGGTCCAATAAGCTAAAACTAGTTATTTTGAAAGCTAAAAGCGGACTTTTAGTAACGATTTATACTTATATATATTGGATAGTCAAAATAGTCATTTGAAGGAAATGCGTCTTGATAAATAACGCGAAATGTGGATTTTGGTCGTTTTGTCGTAATTGATTTATTTAAGAGAAAGTCTTTGAAAAATGAGGTTTAAAAACCTTGAAAATGTCTTATAAACGAACGGGTCATGCCGAAATTTCATAAAAATATTATATTTATAATATTTTACTAAAAACATAATTTCTTAGAAATCCGACAAAAGGACGATATAATAAAATATTATTATTTTAATAAACTGACTAAATGACAAAATATATTTTATAAATTATGAAACTTCTATTAATAATTTAACGTAACTAAAACGTGTCACTTTTCATAATCAATACAATTAAACTAGGCAACTTAAGACTACCGGATAGATTACCGGAACATATTTATTAATAACTATTATCTAAGTGTGGATATTTTTTCTGTCTTATTTCCTAATATTTAAGTGTCTATTATCTAATCTTACATAACTTTGACATATTTTTCATCGAGTCTAAGTCGCATCCATCACGTAACCAATAAACGATTAAAGGTGAAACACAGCCCCCCCCGTCGTAACACGCACATTTTTCATTTCTATGGCATCAAAAAAAAAAATAACCTTTAATCATCATTTAGAAATATAATCTAAAATCGAAACATTAACTGGATTAGAAAAAAAAAAAATTAAAAAAAAAACTAACAAAAAAATATGTGTTGAAAGCCGTTGCATACAATCAGCTACTTATTACTTTGTTTAAAGGTGAGTTCTCGTAGCCCCATTTTTAAATTCTTTTTCGTTGGAGGAAAATGATACTCAAAACCTATTTCAATTACTTTTAATTCTGTGCAAAAACCTTTTTATTTCTTTTTAGATAATGCTATGTGCCTATGTTTGCGTGTATGAATGATATGTGAACACTTTATGAATGTCATGTGAACACTATGTGAAATGCTATGCGAATACTATGAGATCTATTTATGCGAAGTTCCACTGTGAATTTCTGCACCACGCTATTTAGCCGACTGTGTAGCTCCAGCTGGTAGGCAATAGGTTCGAAGGACTATAAGCGCGCGAGATATTATTAATTTGATGATTTAGGTTGGGATACCCTGGTATGATGTGTTGATGTGGTGATAATTTAAATACTATTATATGCATTCTGCTTTCATATTGCACAACTGTACACTCTTACTTTCTAGCACAACAACTGGGTTTACTCCTAAACCTACGAGCTCACCAACGTAATGTTGACCCTTTTGAGTATCATTTTCAGGTATTGTGAATGATAAGTGAGATCAAGATAGCAGGATTTAGCAGACCTAAGAGCATCCTTCATGGATCTTATCTTGAAAGACTTGCATTTCGAAACTTGTTTAAGTTTAGCTTTTGGATTCCTTTAGACTTGTATCCCTCCGGATGTGAGGTGTTGATTGTAATAAATTTCAGACTTGTGATGTGGTTCAACCTGTTTTGACACAAGTTCTATACTTGTTTTCGGAGGATGTTGACACTTGTTTTAATGCATATTAGTTTTCTCTATATTGACGCTTTGTGTTATGACGATCAATCCTCTGTGATGCCTCGTGTTTCTGTCGTAGTCGGGGTGTGACAAATTGGTAGTCAGAGCCAATGTTATAGAGAATTAGGTGGTTTAGCCTAGACTATAACCTAAAAACCTTCACATAGCTTGCATGATAGGATCTATGTGCGCGATGTTCCGCTTATACTTGCTTTTGCGCGAATCTATTATCTATCTTATATTATCTATCATATATCATATATCTTATATCATCTATCTTATACTATCTATCTTATATTATCTATCTTATATTATCTATCTTATATCATCTATCATATATCATCTATCTTATAATATCTATCTTATATCATCTATTTTATATCGTCTATCTTATATCGTCTATCTTATATCGTCTATTATATATCGTCTATCTTATATATCGTCTATCGAACTAGATGAATCAATCACTGAGCTGCGTAAGCAAGATACCGAGTATAACTGAGAAAGGAGGCATATATAAGTACGATGGTGCCAAGTAATTCTAGCATGCGTCACGACATCTTTTTTGTTTTTATTCTTTTGTGGACTTGGCGTATAAAAACCCCCCGTTCACCACCTCAGATCGGTGTTGACACCTTAGGACCGTATGTATGCGTACTATAGTATATTAGGATCGTCTAGATGCGAAATATCCCTCATACTTAACGTTACCTACATCCTCCCTCGCATAGACAATGTCGCCAAGAATGATGACACGAAGTGCAGGCCGACAGACTGCTGCACCACGAGGTGGAGGGACGGGTGGACGGACTGGTAAAGGAGGTGGAAGAACTGGAGAACCAACGGGCAGAGTTGGTGGTCGGACTGGTGATCAAGATGGTTAAGGAGGTGACCAAGGTATCAGGGCAAATGAAGGCGTTGATGAAGTCCCGGACTTCTCCACGGTCATCACTCAGCAATTGTGAAGACCTACTTCCTACCATCATTGCTCAAGTAGGTAATCACGTAGCAACTTACATTGGTGATGTTTTGGAGTGCTTACATTTAGAAATGGTCGAATTGGTTGTTCCGTATAAGGATTTTGTGTGTTGTAACCCAAAGGTTTATGATAGGAAGGGTGGTCGATAGTCTACACCTGTTCGGATTGAGAAAATGGAATCAGTCTGGTCATGAGTGGGTGTGGAGCCAACCAAAAGGTCAGGTACATTGTCGGTTCAATTATTAGTAAGGCACTGACATGGTGGAACACTCAGGTCTAGACTAGAGGTCAAGAAGCGGCAATTGGCATGACCTGAGAGGACTTTATGGGTTTGATGAGAAAGGAGTTTTGTCAAATATGGAGTTGCCAAATAATTTGGATTCTGTGTTTTGATGTCACGCGATGGTCAGAGCTGGCCATGCTGCGTACACTGATCGATTCCATAAGTTTGCTAGGTTAGTCCCTCATGTGGTTACCCCTGAGAACAAAATGATTGAGAGGTACATCTATGGCTAGCACAAATCACCAACACAAATAACAATCGTGTGGATTTGTGACCTTAGCACAAATCACCAACACAAATAAAAATAAAATAACAAACTACTATAACTTCTTTTTTCTAAAACAAAAAAAAAACTATAGATCTCTTAAAAAAATCCCATTGAATCTATGGATCTCGATATGTGAACCAGAATATTGATGGTTGGTGTTTGGATCTTTCTCCATTCAACATGTTGTGCTTCACCATTGAGATAACGTGACACAAGGTTGATGAATCAAGATGTCTTATTCTCACTTATTTGATTGAGAGCACAAACAGCATATCGAAGATTTATTATTGAGAGGTGATAGGTAGAGTTTGACGGGGTGGTTTAGGACGGCGGCTTAACGTTGTCATCTAGGTCTGAGGATTCGACCCGCTCCGATACCATGTTAGACAATGAAAACGCCGTAGGTTATGATTTATAATTTAGCCACAATATATAGACTTATAGAGTACAAGACATAAGTAAACCCTAATGGACCCAACCCACAAATCAGGCTTTGACCTAATCCATCTAATACTATGAAGAATTACAATACGATTTTAGAGAGATACTCGTATATCTTAAGGATTTATACTTTAAACACTTTACATTATTATGTGAGATATTATACTTTTGTGAGGCGAGAAAGTTCAACTCTTTACACGACATTGGATAATAAACTAAAATTTTAAAGTTTTAACATGACATGTTTAAGTATAAGGCGAGATTTGAGAAAACCTTAGACTACTCTCAATTAGAGATGAAAATCCAAACCGGTTTTTTAAAAAACCGGTCGAAAAAACCGAAACCGGTTTTTAAAAAAACCGGTTTTTTTTAACCGGTTCGGTTAAATATAACCGAACCGGTTAGACCGGTTTTCGATTTTTTTACAATACCGATTTTTTTTTTAATTTTTTTTTTTAATTTTTTTTTTTTTTATAACCGTTAATAGTTTTTTAAAAAAAAGTTTTAACTACTTGAGTACTTGAGTACACTAATATGTTTTTAAAAAAACACTAATAGTTTTTAAAAAAATGTTTTTAAAAAAACACTACTTGAGTACACTAATATAACCGAACACTAATAGTTTTTAAAAAAAA
>BQNB010027571.1:3336-57508 GCA_026074375.1 Tanacetum coccineum
TCAATATTCTCATGAAGCTCACCTGAAAATGATGCTTAAAACATCAACATAATGGTTGGTAAGAGTCATAGGTTTAAGACACATAAATCAATCTTTTAAATCCAAATACCGTGATAAATAAAACATAACATAGCAAGACATACAACGTACTATCATACAAGCTAACATGCAATCGCATCAATCCACAAAAATCCATTCACAATAATCAGACGATCACGCTCACTATCAACAATCCATACCATAAAAGCAAGTAGCAAATAACATACAATAGTAACGTATATCCCATGCATCATTTAAAACACATTATCAAAGTAACTAAAACATTTCAAAACCTCTTTGCATCATTTTCACCCCAAGAAAACATAAGAAAAAGGAGCTATGAAACTCACCTGATGCTTAGCTTCCCAAAAGATTCCAACAAAATCTTCACAAACACTTCACGGACAATCTAAACAATTAAACACACAATAAGCTACCATCAATTAGGCATTCAACCCAATATGATGTAACCTCAACTATGATGGATATCTAAGCTATCTACCATAGCTCTATACTTGATTTAAACCTTTTCCAACTCCTACATATGCTATTTACACTTCAATGCTACACTTTATATTTTCTGGTTTTGAGTAGAAATTTAAACTCACTTACACGACCTAAACGCACCACTTAAACACTCCTATAATTCAAACCGAAATTCATTATGCTACATATATGTCCTATGAACCCCTCATAACTCTCCCAAAGCCATTTTCCTTTTACAAAAACCCCTTAGAAATTCATTAATCCAAAGTGTCAAAAATTCGCCCAGAATCTGACCTTCTAAAAGTATGGCACTAGCTGACCACTTTAAACCTCCTTTCATGCTTAGAAAAAATTCAGGGATCACACAAAATATATAAACTAACTTCCACGCGATTTTTAGCTTCTAACTAGATGTATAAGTATTTTTAGAAAAATCAAAACCAAAACTGAAATTCGTCAATGTTTTACACACTGATTTTGTAACGCCCTTTTGACCCACTTACCGACCATAAAAACTTACGAGGCCAACTTTTCTGAAAAGTAGACTCTCTGAGGTTATTTCCAGTATGTTGTAAATTATTTATTTGACAATTTATGATTGAGTTATACTCGTTACAAAACTGCCTAACTTTCTGCAGTAAATTAAACAATTAATTCGGGCGATCTAAACCATAACGCATGATCAAATCTTGTAACCAATTAAGCTAATGATAAACCAATTGTTATAACATCATAATCTTTTAGAAACTTAAGAACCCTAATTTATAAACCTAATTTATAAGCCCTAATCCATCATACTTAGATTACAATAATTGAAAATTAATTAACTAGAATTACACAAAGATTAAAAATTACCTTAAAAGAAAACCCTAAAATTTTTCTTCTTCTTTTTCTCCTTTGGTTTTGCCGATTACACATATGGGGGGGGGGGGGGGTTAGGGATTTTTGTTTTGTATTTATAGGCTACCTAGAAGTGTTTTAGATTAACTATAACTAGGTTTTAGATTAGGACTCAAACTTGTTTTTTTTTTCTTTCTAATTTTCGGCTGAATATGGCCTTTTTTTTTCTTTATTTATTTATTTATTAATTACATTATTACTTATATTTCCTTATATTTTTATAAAAACCTTAACAAATTTGACTATACATTTTTGCTTAAACGAAATTCACTAGACTTTTAAAAATAACTTTTAACTTTTCATTTTCAACTTAATTTTCCTAAAATAGAAATTTTACATTTTTCTTATCTTACCACCTAAAATCTAAACCTATCTTAAATTACTAACACAAAAATACATATACGTAAAAATACTTACACATTGAACACGAAAACGCTCAAATCTCATAAATCATTTCCTTGTCACTCAGAAGTGAACGAAATGAACTCAACCATTTCACCATCAATCCAATCTCATTGAGATGATCACACTCAATAGATTGATTACCAATCCCACATAAACATATATAAACACACATAAACACATAAAATCTCATAAACTATACATTGCAACAAGCACATAAGTTAATACTAACGGTTTGACTAACCTGCCCAAGTCACGGTTGTCATAACGATTGTCCCCACAACCAGAACTGCCCATTACTAACCCTTAGGTACAACCTCCTCCTCCTCCCATAAACCAAGTTCATCACTCTCTATACTATGACCCTCATCATCTAAACCATGACTCTCATCGTCTAAACCATGACTCTTTGCTCCCATACTGGGGCCCTCGTCCCCCCATCAAGACCCTCGTGCCCCGCAACAGGATCCTCATCTTCTAAACTAGAATGCCTCAAATGACATAACTATTGTTATACGAAAACTCAACTAATGGAAGATGAACATCCCAACTTCCCTCTGAAGTCTAGGACGCATGCTCTAAGCATGTCTTCTAAGGTTTGAATAGTATGCACACTCTGACCGTCGGTCTGAGGGTGGTAAGCTATACTCATGTCTAACCGGGTTCCTAATGCCTCTTCTATTGACTTCCAAAACCTTGATGTGAATCGACTATCACGATCAGATATGATCGAGATCGGTACACCATGCCTAGCAACAATCTCATTCAAGTATAGCCTAGCTAACCTCTACATCTAATAATCCTCACGCATAGATAGAAAATAAGTAGACTTAGTCAATCGATCCATAATGACCCAGATTGCATCATGTCCACTACTAGTTCTAGGAAACTTAGTCATGAAATCCATTGCTATCCATTCCTATTTCCATTCGGGAATCTTAGGTTGCTGCAGTAAGCCAGATGGCCTCTAATGCTCAGCCTTAACCTTTAAACAAGTCAAACACTTACTTATATACACAACTATGTTCTTTTTCATACCCGGCTACCAATACCTATCCCTAAGGTCATAATACATCTTATCACCTCCTAGGTGTACAAAGTACTTCAACTTGTAGGATTTGTCCATTATTAGGGTTCTCACATCACCCTTCAAAGGTACCCATATTCGATCTAGGTAATACAATGCTCGATCATTCCTAAGCTCAATCATCTCATCTATTCCTCTCTGCAATCCTGCAGACTCATTTGACGCCTCCTTCTGAGCCGCTAGTATTATATCCTTAATACCTGACTGAAGGGACATGTTCATTGCTCTAACTCTCTTAGGTTTCACCCGCTCTTTCCTACTTAGTGCATCAGCTACTACATTCGCCTTACCAGGGTGGTAACGGATTTCACAATCATAATCACTAAACAACTCTATCCAGCGACAATGTCGCATATTCAACTCTTTATGACTAAAGATATGCTGGAGACTCTTATGATCCTTATATATGACACTCTTTGTCCCATATAAATAATGTCTCAAAATCTTAAGTGCAAACACAACTGCACCCAGTTCGAAATCATGGGTGGTGTAATTCTTCTCATGAATTTTCAACTGCCTAGATGCGTAAGCTATCACCTTACCTCTTTGCATCAACACACAACCTAATCCTATGCCAGACGTATCACAATACACTACAAAATCCTTCGGTCCATCGGGGAGAGCTAGAACAAGAGCATTACACAACTTATCCTTTAAAGTTTGAAACGCATCCTCCTACTCCTCACCCCAATCAAAGGTCTTACTTTTTGAGTCAAGATAGTAAGTGGCTTAGGTATCTTCGAAAAATCTTCAATGAACCTACGGTAATATCCAGCCAATCTTAAGAATGAACGAACCTCAGATGGAGTTCTAAGGGCTTTCCAATTCTTAACAGCCTCAATCTTACTAGGTTCGACATAAATTTCATCACTATTAATCACATGCCCAAGAATATGTACCTCTTGCAACCAGAATTCACACTTAGAAAACTTTTCATACAATCTCCCCTTCTTGAGCAGTTCTAATACTAATCCTAAATGCTCTTCATGCTCCTCTCGAGTCTTAGAGTAAATCAAGATATCATTAATGAACACTATCGCAAACTTGTCTAGATATGGTCTACACACTCAGTTCATTAAATCCATAAATATAGCTGGTGTGTTAGTCAAACCAAAGGGCATTACTTTGAACTCGAAATGTCCATAACGAGTCCTAAATGCGGTCTTTGGAATGTCGTCCTCATGCACTCTTAGCTGATGGTATCTAGACCTAAGGTCTATCTTAGAGAAGTATTTCGATCCTTGAAGTTGGTCGAATAGGCCGTCTGTCATAGGGAGTGGATAATGGTTCTTAATGGTCAACTATAGTCAATACACATTCTAAAGGATCCATCTTTTTTCTTAACGAACAATACCGGTGCTCCCCAAGGCGATTAGCTTGGTCGAATGAAACCTTTGTCCTGGAGTTCCTTAAGTTGTCCCAACAATTCCTCCAATTCAGAAGGTGCTAAATGATAGGGAAACTTTTCAACCGGCATTGCTCTAGAGACTAACTTAATCCGAAATTTGATTTCCTGAACTGGCAGCAATCCAGAGAGATAATCAAGAAACACCTCAGGAAAATCTCTCACCACCACTATCTCTTCTTGATTTTTCTCTTTATCCTTAGCACTCATTAATTGTCTCATCTTTTCTTCGGGTTTCTATCTTAATACTCTAAGTACCTTACCATCTAATAGTGGTATCCTTACTACCTTCTCATGATAAATTATCTCAGCCTTATGGTCAGATAACCAATCCATTCCTATGATCACATTAAAACACCACTTTCAAAGGGTATCAAGTTAATGTTAAACATATGACTTTCTATTTCTAGTTTGTACCCCCTAATAACTTTATCAATCTCTACTAGCTGCCCGCTAGCTATCTCAATCTCATAACTAAAACCTAAATCATTAGGCTCTATGTCTAACAAAGGTATAAAAGTAGTGGAAACAAAGCTATAGTCGAGACCAGAGTCAAATAAGGTAGTGGCATAGTGGTTGTTTAGTGTAAACGTACCCGTCATGATGTTTAGGTCCTGGCGAGCTTCCTCTTCTCCTAACTTAAATGCCCTGCCCCTAGCTTGATTTCATTGGTTTCCATAACCCCGACCCCCATTAACAACCATAACTTGGTTCTGTTGGTTTCCCCTAGTCTCTGAGCCTGATTTATCCTAGGACAAGCTGACTTGATATGATCAGTACTACCATACTCAAGACAGGTCCTAGCATCTGGGTTTCTAGCATTTATAGGATTTGCATTCCTATGCGCCACTCTACAATCCTTAGCAAAATGACCTAGGCGGTTACAGTTGAAACAAGAGCGACAAGGTGTCTTAAGAGAATGATGATAGCCATAGGTGGTACACTTGGGTGTCATGCCCATGTAACCTCCTGTAATAGGGTTTGTGATCGTAGCAAAAGCATTTCCAGTCCTAGTCCTTTTTTATCCTCCTTTCCATTCCTATCCTTATAAGGTTCTCCCATATGTCCTCTCTTCTTGGGGTTCCTTTTGATTGACCCATTCCTAAGGTCTTCATCAGTCAATGTGCCAGCTAACTACACAACCTTTTGGATGGTCTTTGGCTTCGTTGCTGCCACCATTCCTTAAATTTGTAGAGCAAGACCATACATGTACCTTTTAATCTTCTTACCTTTCGGGGTAATAAGTGACTATAGGATCCCGATTAACACATACACTTCATATAACAATCACGAATCTAGATCAAGAAAAGAGAGAGAGTTGATTTCTAGAGAGAGAAAGAAGAGAGAGAGAGTTGAGAGAGAATATAGAAAAGTGAAATATTATAAATGAAATCAACTAACTTTTCCTAGGTGGAAAAGTTACTTATATACCCTGACACATAAAGTGACATTCAGGATATTTGACTAGGACCCAGGCTCGGGTTTTGCTTGGGATTAAACCCGAAACATATACAATATTAGATTAACTATCGAGCCTGATTCCTGATACTTTCCTATTACAAACATAACAAATTAATTGACCGAGACTAACTAACATAATGGACGAACTTCATGTCGACCAATATTTTAAGGGCTAACAAACCTCCCTCGAAGTGAGTTCATTGATGAAACTCCTTCATGAGATCAATTAGATTGGCCATAATTCGTTAAGCTCATTGTGGTCTTGTCTTTCCTCTTGTCTTAGTTTGTAGGTTTGTTTCCTCATGCTTTAAAATGATCTTGACTTTGAGCCTATTGTCATTGTCATTATCGTCATTTTCATCTAGCGATTATATGTCTTTGGCCAACAATTCTCATACTATGATGTCCTCATCTTGAACGCTGAATTCAAATCAGATTTAGCGTAAGACTTTGTCTTTAAAATCTTGAGCTTTCATGTAGATTGTCTTTGTAAATGAGCATGGAACATGTGGCTAATGAATCGACTTTGTTTTCTGGGATACTTTCACCACCTTTTAACCTGCATGTATACGTTATGGATAATTCCAGAAAATTGAATTTGAAATCAGTCGACATAATTACTTATAAAACGTTTTGTAACACATCTAAGTTTTTAAGCTTTTATCAAAATTCATCAGACCTACCAAAACATTTACTGATACTCAAATCGATAACCATTTGTCAACAAGTTTGATTCATGATAGAATCTCGCAAGTCACGCTAACAAGAGCTTGTTTGATGCTCGACTCAAGCAGGTATTTCTATCTTCATTGTTGAATACTTATAGTAACACTCAGATGTTCAGGCAAATAGCAAAGGATATATGTCCGTAGACACTTGTTAACAGCTTTGTGAACTTGATGATGTTCAACAATGTTTGAAAATGGAATGTGTCCCTTAGATGAATTTTAGATTTATCTCAAGGCTCTAGACTCGACTAGTGCATTTGGTTTATTACACCGTAGCTGAATCAGACTTGCCACCTTATTCAATATCAACAATCTCTCAAGTAATAGATGTCAATAGATAACGAGTGTAATCTCTATGAAAATGAGATAAGTTTTTGTGACAAATGAGACAAGTTTCTGTTGAGAGAAACCCGAATGGCTGGGAAGGGTTGTGCATTGCATCACTGGGTCCATGATGTCGTTTTCAATGTCAGCAATCAACTTGTGATTCTGACAGCATATGTATTGACCCGGTTTCTGCCTTAAGTTGTGTGGAGGGCTTCTTTCTTTAGACCCTTTATCCATACATTTCTTTTTCATTCTTCAACGCCTTCAATGCTTACCAAGACGTCATTACTAACACCTTGTTGTGATTGTTCCAGTGTTAACTCAATCTTAGTCGGCATTATTCCCATATACATTCATCTCCAATCATACCTAAGGACTGCTATTTCTAACTTTGGATTATCCTTGGGTAGATCCTCCGGTTCTGGTTGGATCATAGGATTGATTCCTAACCTAACCACCTTATGACTTCAGAATCGTCGTGAAATTAAGATGTTGTTGGGTATAAGATCGAACCATAAAACCTTTTCTTTCTGTTCAGCACATTGAGTCGAATAGATCATATTTTAATTACATTTTCTCCCCTTATTTTAAATAATAAACACTTAGTTTTTGAAATACCTTGTGATTAAAATATGTCTTGAAAATTCTGTGGGAGAAAATATTATCAGCATGAATGGTTTGGAACATTTTGATAATGTTTTGAATACATAAGAATTGTCGTTGTTGATGTATCCAAAAACATTAAAACTTTGTTTTTCGAAAAACTCCCCCTCAAAAATAGGACCAATTGAAAAATTGTTGTCTTTTGAAAACATTGTGAGGGATGGAGTGTTGAACACACAATTTTGAAAGATTATGAATTGTCATCGAGAAATTCTTGAAAAATTGTGTTCAACTTTTTGAAAAACCAAATGTTAGAGGACTTCTCTTCTAACGGTAAGGGTAAGCGCACTAATACGTACACTATCCTTTTTCTTGAGCTAAAAACATTGAATGTCTTGTAAGAACAGCTCAAGACTGAGAAACGTTAATTTTCTCGTTGTGAGGATAAGTTATAAACCTTCCTTTATTTGAAGTCTGGGTTATGTACTGATATTTGCACATAAGCCATTTAGAAAATTAGAAATGACATGTTTTGAAACTATTTGCAACTCTCGCTCGAACTTCATTTACACACCCGTGTCAATGTTAATCGACATTTCTAAGCACGTAAATGTTATCGATTCCAAGAGACATGTCAAGAAGAATCTTTTTGGAAATTTTCTGTTTTTCTGATTTTGTATTTTCTTTTTGAAGTTTTATATTTTTGTATTTTGCTTTTCTCAAAAATATTTACATGGTGATGTTTGATGATGATATCAAGCAGTCTCATTTGTCAGAACCTCCAGATCAGCTGGAGTCAAACATCTCATACCAATCCTTCTGACAAGATACTTAAACCGATCCTCAAGAAGGGCTTTCGTAAACATGTCAGCTAATTGGTATTCAGTTCTGACAAAATATAATTCAATTATACCATTTTCAACCTGTTCCTTTATGAAATGATACCGAGTATGGATGTGCTTCGTTCGCGAATGTTGTACGGGGTTGCATGATATTGCTATGGCTGACTGAGAGTCGCAATACAACGGTATTTTATTGTAGTTTAAGGCATAATCTTGAAGTTGTGTTCTCATCCATATTACTTGAGGACAACTTGCAGATAACGCCACGTACTCTGGCTCTGCTGAAGACATTGCAGTGCAGCTTTGTTTCTTTGACATCCAACTTACTAGCTTATCACCAAGGAACTGTATCCCTCCAAAAGTGCTTTTCCGAGTATCAAGGCAGCATCGGCTCATGATCAGCGTCTGAAAAATGCTGTTGTTCAAAAGCCAGAATCCTTGGATACCAGAGTCCCATGTTAATGGTACCTTTAGGTATTTAAAGATTCTTTTTACCTCCTTGAGGTGCTTGTGAGTTGGTCGTGCTTGTTAACGTGCACAATAGCTTACTGCTTGCTCATAAGTGTCTGGTCTACAGATGTCAAGTTACATGAGTGGCCGATTGTTTACTTCGATAATCAGATTTTGTCTACGGGTTCTCCAACATATATCTACATCTAGTTTTGGGTTTAGTAGCCATTGGTGTACCTAATGGAGTGAAAATTGTCCATATTATGCTTTTTCAGAATTTCTAAAGCGTTCTTGGGCCTTGATTGATAAAAATTCTATTTGGGGGACTGGTGGATCTGAAGTCCTAAAAAGAATTTCATCTCCCCCCATTAAGGACATTTCAATTCATACTGTGCATTAATTTTTCAAATCGTTTTTGAATTTTTAGGATTTGTCGACCAAAATTCCTGTCCATCAACGTAAATTTGCACAAGTAGAATATCCTCCCCGTATCTTATCTTGGATAAAGTTGGGTCAATTGTACTTTGAAAAGCCTTTGCGACATCAGGAAGTTTGATTAGTTCTTCATACAAGGCTCTTGAGCCTTGCTTTTATCCTTCCAAAGCTCCTTAGAAAGGTAGAACTTTTTCTGGATGATCTGGTTCAACGAACCCTTCTGGCTGAGAATAAACATCCCTCTCTGTGGGACCATTTAGGAATGCCGTTTTCACGTCCCATCTGAGAGATTGGAAAAGACTTGTTGTGCTGCGTGGGCAACAAAAATACAAACTGACTTCCAAGCGAGAAACCTGGAGTAAATGATTCTTCAAAATCATTACCCTTTCCTGAGCATAAACCTTTAGCAACAAGTCGTGCTTTGTTGCGGTATTACAGTTTGATCTTCATCCTTCTTGTTCTACCATAACCACTTTAGTTTTATAATCATCTTGCCAAATGGTTTGTCGTACAGTTCCCAGAAATTTTAGTCTGTCGAATGATGAAGTTCATCCTGCATTGCTTCAAGATCCTATGCAGAACAGCATTGCCTCTTAATGTTCTTTGGTTCTAACAATACTACAGTGGTGCGAACATACACGTTTCAGGATCTGTGGCAACTGTCGTTCTTGTTAGGAAACGCGGCATGGTTGGATTCCACGATTTGTTCTAATGGGATGATCTTGGGTCATCGTGAAATCATGGCTTTGTGGTTGATATGAGTGCACATCAGTTTTATCATTGTGGTGTGGAAGACTCACCAATTTCTTGTACCCGCGTACAAAAAGGATTGACAAATTCACCTTCTTGTAACGATGCCATTCTATTTAATTCCCCCCCCTTCTCCCCCCTCTTATCCCCCTCTCCTCCATCATCCCCCCCCCCCAATTTTTTTTTTTTTTTTTTTTTTTTTTTTTTTTTTTTCTTTTTTTTATTTTTTATTTTTTTTTTTCTTTTTCTTGTTTTTTTATTTTTTTATTTATTTCTCTCTTTTTTTTATTTCTTTTTTTTTGTTTTTATTTTTTTTTTTTTTTTTTTTTCTTTTTTTTACTTGTTTTATTCTCCTCCCGCGTGCCCAGTCCTTCCCCCCCCCCCCCCCCCCCCCCCCCCCATCCCCTCCTCCCTTCCTCTCACCCTGCGTGCTTGCTCTATTGTTGTTTTCCCTTAGCTTGTCGTGTGTTGCGAACGATGCATTCGGTGCTTGATCATTGTTGTTTTCCTCAGCGAGACCGTGTGTTGGATTGTAATATTCTTCAAGTAAAGGACTGAAGAGAAATTCCAACCCTTGTTGTGACGAATCTGTCTTCTCTGCTGTAGGAACAACATTTTGTCTTGGGGGCACGGGGTCAGAGTTGTCATAATCTGACGCCTTTTGTCCTTGAGGAACGAGGCCTGAAGAGACATTTTCAACAGACATCTCTTGTCGTTGTGGTGCGAGGTCTGAACTGTTGTGATCAGACATCATTTCTTTGATTTCATCAAACTTGATATGAATGGACTCAACTATTAAGCGTGTTCTCTTGTTGTAAACACGATATCCCTTCGACTGAGTAGAATATCCCACCATGACACATGGATCCCCTTTTTCTTTCATCTTATCCAGATTTTCCCCATCTCTAGTTATGTAACAAATGCAACCAAAGATGTGAAGATGTTTTATTGAAGGTTTCCTGTCATTAATGATGTGATACGCCGTCTTTCCATGAGTCAATATGATGATTGATCTGTTCTGAGTATAGCATGCGGTTGCAACTGCTTCAGCCCAAAATGATAATGGATGTTTAGAAGTTGAGAGCATTGTTCGAGCAGCCTCAACAAGAGTGTGGTTCCATCTTTCGACAATGCCGTTCTATTCAGGTGTTTGGGGAGTGGAAGTCTGATGTTCAATGCCTTCTTCTTTGAAATAAGCATGGAGTGTCTTGTTCAAGAACTCTGTTCCTCTGTCAGTACGGACAATAATAACTTGAGCTTGAAGATTGCGTTGAATCATCGTGAGAAAGTCTTTGAGAACTTCTGGTGTTTCATCCTTGGATCTTAGAAAAAGAGTCCAAGTGTATCTTTAATAGTCATCAACAATCACCAGAATATATTTCTTCCCATTTATGCTTGCAACCCGCATTGGACCACACAAGTCCATGTGAAGCAAATTCAGCCTTCCTTTGGAACTTGGAACAGCTTTTGACTTAAATGAGCTTCTTTTTGCTTTACTCATTTCACAAGACGAACAAAGTTGATCCTTGACATATTTCAACTTAGGTAAGCCTGTCACAATATCTTTCTTTGAGAATAAGGTAATGTAATCGAAGTTAAGATGAGAAAGTCTTTGATGCCATAACCATGCTTGAGTTGGTGAAGTCTTCGGGGGAGATTGTTAGCCTCAAAAAATTAAGTCGAACATGAAGTTCGTTCATTATGTATTTAAGTCTTGGTCAATCAATTAGTTAACGTTGTAATAGGAAAGCATCGAGAATCAGGATCGATAGTTAATCTAATATTGTATATGTTTCGGGTTTAATCCCAAGCAAAACCCGAGCCCGGGTCCTAGTTAAATATCCTGCGCGTTATTTAACGCGACGGGGTATATAAACTCTTTTCTATTTAGAAAAGAGTTAGAAGTTGTTCATTTTCTAATAATTTTCCTTTTCCTATTTTCTCTCATCTCTCTCTCTCTATTCTTTCTCTCTCTACAAAACAACTCACTCTCTTTCTCTTTTCTAGATCAAATTCGTGTATGATATATATGTTATGAAGTGTTAACGGGATCCTACAATTGGCATCAGAGCAAAGGGTGGATTCGTGATTGATTCGTGTGGCTAAACTAGATCAAAATTCGTGGCTTATATTGTGACAAAAAACCCCACGGCTCAAAAAAAAATTTGGGCTTATTTGTTGGTTAATCTTGTTCTATCTTTGTTCTACACATCAAAAAGGTTAGATTGTAACAATTTCAAGTGGTATACAAGCTCCTAGTTTGATTTATAAGGTTATTAAGTTTGGTGTTCTTCGTGGAGGGTTGCTTCGTTTTTTATGATCCACGAAGAAATACATGTTATTGGAAGGTTAATCTTCATACACCATCTTAGTATTGCATATTAGAGCTTTGTTTCGTGGTTAAAAAGATCACATGGATTGATTTTTGTTGAATTCGAACTAGTGTTCTTCATGGAGGTTTGAGTATTTTATAATACTCTAGCCGGCGGTTTAACAAAAGGCAGGGACAAGATCCGTATTTTAAGGAAAAAAGTCAAAGGCGAGTTGCCAAAGTCAAAGGCGAGTTGGTTATTTTAATCAAAAAATTGGCGGCGGTTTGCATTTTCTTGTAGCGAGTTGCTAAGGTTCACGACGAGTTAAACAAACTAGAAGGCGAGTTACTACTTTTATAGTGGCGAGTTACTACAGGTTGCCACGGCGAGTTGCTTAAAATATTGATCAAAAGGAAAAGTTACCATGCTCAAAATTCTAAAATCAACGGCGGTTTGAGAAAATTTCTTGGCGGCGAGTTGCCATAGGTCACGGCGGTTTGCTAATAAGTGAGGCGGTTTGACAGGCGGCGAGTTAACAAAAACAAAAGGCGGTTTGATTATTTTATTTAGGCGGCGAGTTGACAAAAGGAAGCAGCGGTTTGAATATTAAATTAGGAGGCGAGTTGATCATTTTCAGTGGCGATTTGCTTCATTCTTTGGAGGCGGTTTGCTATATTTTTTAAGTGGCGATTTGCTTAGGAATAGGCGGCGGTTTGGTGTCTTTCAAAGTGGTGGTTTGCTTATTAAATTAAGTAAAATTCATCTAGGTTATCTTCGGACTTTGGACTTTAATCGACAAACGTTAAACCTAATCAAAACATTATAACAAACCATAAACAAGGACTTAAAGGACTAATCAACCAACAAACATAACCTTAACTCAAACGATCATTCATTCACGGTTTTCTAGTGATTTTGTAAAATCCCGTTAATTCACTTATCAGTTTTAATCATAGACGTGTAAAATCCCGTGAACGTGAATTGCATACAAGACCACAAGTTCAATCACATCACATCCACTTAAGATCCAATAAATATTTTTCACTTCAACTCACGATAAAATGGAAAAGAAAGATACCTCATCTTCGTGTTCGGAATCAGAAGAACAACAAATGCAACTAATTCAAGACAAATCAAAAGAAAGCTGCATGGTATCTTTTCAACCACTTCATTCACACCTCAAGCGTCTTTCAAACAACGACTTAAAAGGAAGCCGAAACGAGAATGGATTCGGACGCGCGTTTGCAACACTCTTTGGTTAAGATTTTGAGACTTTTACAGGCACGATGTTCCTAAACATGGATCAACTTCAAAAGCAACTTGATAACAACGAATTTCAAGAGATTGGATCCATGGCTTCTTTTAAAGTTCTTGAGACACAGTTTCAGATGTTCATCAAGTCAAAGATTTATTTGAATGATGAATATATTGTAATGACACGCAACTACTTTCTACAATACACTCAACTTGATACCCGTCGCGTTAAATAACGCGCGAGATATTTAACTAGGACCCGAGCTCGGGTTTTGCTTGGGATTAAACCTGAAACATATACAATATTAGATTAACTATCGAGCCCGATTCTCGATGTTTTCCTATTACAACGTTAACTAATTGATTGACTGAGACTTAAATACATAATGAACGAACTTCATGTTCGACTCCATATTTTAAGGCTAACACGCTCCCTTATCCATACCTGCTACAATAAGACTTCATATGAACTGCCAAGAGATCGTAAACCTAAACTCATGTATCTTCACATTTTTGGTGCTCTATGTTATCCAACAAATGATTTTGAGGATCTTGGGAAACTTCAACCAAAAACAGATATTGGATTCTTCATCGGTTATTCACCATCCAAAAAAGGCGTACCTAATCTACAACTGAATGACCAGACAAATAATGGAAACCATAAACGTATAATTTGATGAACTTACCCAAATAGCTTCTGAACAACGTGGTTCAAGACCCAAACTTCAAGGATTGAATTCTTGACATATTAGTTTAGGACTCGTGCTTAACCATGATGCGTCAACATCAGCTAAACCTCCAATAAAGAATGACTGGGATATGCTATTTCAACCTATGTTTGATGAATACTTTAAACCTCCATGTGTTGTATCTACCCCCATTTCTGCTGCAACTCTACCTCCACCAGATACAGCTAGAGCTTCTTCTTCTTCTACTTCTATTGATAAAGATGCACCCTCTCCAAGTACTTCACCAAACAATGAAACAACACCTTCTCCGATCACTTCTACAAATGTTGAACAACCAAGTAATAAAGAAGTTGCAGAGTTTGATAGTGATACCTTTACAAATCCATTTGCTCCTCCAAAAACCAGCTTAGTTGAGTCATCATCAAGGATTGGAGACACTTCAAATAGCATACTTTCCAACAACCTCAAATTAACACCAAAAATTCAGAAAGGCAGTTGCACAGAAATTTAGAGAATATGATCAGAAGCTAGAAGCTCTTACAAATAACAGAGTTTCTAAAGCATTTGAAAAAGCTAGACAAGCAAGAGTTTTGATAGAAATAAAGAAACTTCTACCTACTCATATCTCGAAAGCCATTGCAAACTAAGTTAGGCCTCGTCTTAACACCTCTGTGATCGATGTTATGAAAAACAACCAAATCAATCTTTTCACCAAACCATCAACCTCCGCTGATGATCTCTTAGATGTGGATCTAAAGCTAAAGTTGTTGAACAGAATTCAATCGAATAAGTCAATTGCGACTCATCCTACTCATCAGAAGCTTTATGATAATCTTTATGAATACATCATTCTCGACCAGGAAGCACTGGATGCTCATGATGCAAAACCATCCTTTCACAAAAGGTCTCACGATAATCAGGATTCTCCTAATAATCTTAAGGGGAAGAACAAGAAGAAACGACGAAAGGATGTTGGTCAATCGTCTACTCGAACTTCAAGAAAAGATAAAGCTTCCATGGTTCATGCTCAAAATGACACTTATGCTAATCAACCCCAAGACCAAGCAGACATTCTTATCCAACAACTTTCTAATCCATGATGGTTTACCAAGATGTCGGGGTCAACAAATGCTATGAGAAGAACAACATGGTTCGATTTACTTTTGAAATCAAACATTGATAAAAAAAAAGATCATATTCTTAGACCATTTATTGTGGCTATAGCAAAGAAGCTTAAAGAAATCATCCAGAAAGACGAGCTCACAGTAGCAGATCTTGAAGATGGAGTTCTAAAGAAGCTGAAGCTACATTACAAGAACAATGTGGAACTAGAATATCATGTTGATCAACTCAAAGCAGCATTGTTATCCGAAGCTCAATGAAACATCGATGAAGGTGATGTGTCCAAACCAAGATCATTTGAATGTCACATGTCAAAAAGCTCTAAACCTCATCCTAGCTATTACAATAATGACTTCTATTTTTTTAACGTCACAATAACTTCTATTACCTAGTACACCTTAGCACTGAAGAGAAGTACACTACATCTCTCATCAAGCACTATGCTAAAAGGTTCTACGTCCAAGGTATTGAAGGTATGGTTTCAGACATATGGAGTAAAGATGTTCACCATTATCAGATTGAAGCCCTGAATGGAATTCATCACTAGGAAGATGGCAGACAAGACTTCTTCAATCAATGACAGAATACCAGGCAATGTTTACTCTGACAAGAAAATCATCTCAGTTATAAGAGTTATTGTTAAGAGAAAATGAGGTTATGGATTCTTGTCATCAATTGTGGTAAAGAGATCATATAAGCAGGATTACACGTTCAGCTATGCAGATCTACCTAGACTCAACCTCAATGACATAGAAGGCATGTATCTACTCAAAGTCCAAGACAAGATGCGTCATCTCCCTTCAGAAGATGAGAAAGACTTCAACAATGCACTTCTACTCTTTATCCGAAGAACAGTAATCAAGAACAGAGTTGAAGATTTGCAGTTGGGAGTAGAGAGCTACCAAAAGACCCTCAACCTTACCAAACCCAAGCTTTACTTTGAAGGAATCGATGAAAAGATACAGTACACAATGACTGGAATAGAGAAGGGAGTTGTATACCTTAATAAATAAAAGCGATGATCTCTGATGAAGCTTAATGCAGTTTAAAAATTATGTGACAGTACTATGATGAAGATTCAAGAAAACCTGATTGAAATGATAACCAAGAACAAGTTGGGTCGAAGTAATGAAAGGTTGAAAGGGTGTGACTAGAATGACAAGGATGTCAAGAAATCTAAAGAGATGGTGGACAAGATTGATCAAGTCATGAAGCGCAGAGAGCAGTTACGACGGTTGGAAGAGTATGTTAGAGGAAGACCCAAGACTATTAATCCCTGTACTTTTGTAAGGCCTATGTAATCGCCTCTTAGGGGTAAGGGTGCAATCGAGTCAAACCGAGCTCGAGCTTGACAGGGCTTGAGCTTGGCTTGAAAAAAATAGTAGGCTTGAGCTTGGCTTGATAGCTCGTCAAGCTTTAACCATATAGGCTTGAGTATGATTTGATTAAAGCTTGAGCTTGGCTTGAAAAGCTTGAATGTGTATAAAATTAATCTATTTAATAGCCAAACATCCAAACTCATCAATAAACATATGCATAAAGTAAAACAAACAAAAATTATAAGTGAAAACCAAGGTAGATTCATTAAACATTAATAAAACTAACAATAACATTCTCGTACAAAGTCCAACATTAGAATGAAACATAAGCCAAAGTACTAATTAATGTTCGAATGTACAAAGTATTTCAACAAAAACATACATTAGCCAAAGTACTAATTAGTTTTTGATTGTTTTGGCTAATGTTCTCAAAAGTAAAAACTATGTATGAAGAATACTAAGCACTAGAATATAAATCGTTATATTATTTAGGGTTAAAAGTCATTTTAAAATACATTATTCATTTATTTATGAAATAGTCCTTATAATTAAGTTAATACTCAAATTACCCCTTAATTACTTATATGAATTTATTATATATTAAAGCTTGAAAAAGCTTGATAAGAGCCCGAGTCGAGCTATCAAAAGCTTGAGCTTGGCTTGTTATAGGTTTCGAGCTAAATTTTGGGCTTGAGCTTGATAGAAGCTTGACTTGATTGCAGCCCTACTTAGGGGGATATTGTTAGAAACACAGAAAAATGTTGATTATATGGCCAATTTATCTAATTTATATAGTTTGGGGATTAACTAGTGCAAATAGCGAAGAACTTATGTGTAATATGTAAAACCCTTAATTGCTTCATAGTTCCTCATTCTTTACTATAAAAGGATGGCTAAGGAAGGGTTAAAGGTTGGTGATTTCTCTTTCTTAATATAATATTATCTTGTTTTCTCTCCTCCTCCTCTCTTCCTCACCCACACATCACACTCTCTCTATATATCTCTTTCTCTCTCTAAACTATATAGTGTAACATATGTTTCGATATTCATCAAAGTCGGAAACACATGGGTGTCATAGGTGAGGCTAACGACTGATTTGGTCGGGATTGTGATGTGTTGGTGTCGGTGAGATGGTGGTAATCAGCGGTGGGCTGGCCGGAATTTAATGATGAGGAATGAGGTGGTGTTACCATAGATCTGAGACGTGATGAAGACATGTGGCGGCAACGATTGTTGAAAGTAAGTTGATGTTTTGGAAGCGTTATTTTGAGGTGGTTGTTTGTGCCTATAGGTTGCGGGCTCATGTCATGTGGGTGTAATTAGGTGAAAAGGATAAGAGAAATAAGAGGGTGTTTGTTTCGGCTTTCATGTGGGCTTACCAGCTTATTTGATTTCGGCTTGTATTTCATAAGCCTCAATTTTCTGGCTTATTTTGGTACTTATAGGCTTATATAAGTTTATCATATCGTAATAAACTTATATAAGCCAAGAAGTCTCAAAATAAGCCAGAAAATTAGAGCTTATGAAATATAAGCCAAAATCAAATAAGCTCCTAAGCTCACATATAAGCCGAAACAAACACCCCCTAAGAAAAGTTTAAGAAGGTGTCGATGTAAAAAAGGAAAAGATAAAATATATTTGTGTGTATATTATGTGTGGTGTAAGGTTTGGAAGAAACCAAGTGTTTGGTTTTGTTTAAGTGTGTATCAAAATGACAAGAACACCTATTAAATTGACAGTCAACTAACATAATTATTGGTTAAAGGAACAAATTCGTAACGATAAAAACCATAAAGAGAAGATCCACGCAAAAAAAAAAATCAGGACCAAGCCCGTGATGCCCGACAAACCACACGGAGCATTAAAGTAATTAGCTCTATCAATAATAATAAGTATTATAGTTAACTACTTTATTCGTCCCATACGATTATACCCAAAATACGTCGTTAGTCATAAAATCGAGAAAATTATGCCATCCATCCTCATTCTTGTATGTTTCTTATCGCCGGAGGTCCCAAAATTCGCCCAATTACCATCCATCCGTTAGTACAAGTGAGCCACCGTACATCCCTGAGGACTAACGGTGCAATTTTTTTTTCAGTTAAGTACTAGCGTGGGTATAACAGGAAGCATATTGTTGTCTTTTTGCTTCTAAAGGGATGCATTTTGAACCTTTGCTTCTTTCTTTTTATTTTTAAAAAATTATTGTTACTGGACGTTTTTGTATATTTTTATCCGTTTTCGTACATTATTTTTTCGTATGTTTCCATTTTCATATGTTTTCGTACGTTTTCTTTCGTTTTCTCAAGTTTTCATACGTTTTCTTGCGTTTTGATACATTTATAACGTTTTTTAAAGTTTTCATACGTTATTATTCGTTTTGTATGATTTTTTTGTTTTTTTCTTATGTTTTCTCCCTTTTTACGTTTTCTTGCGTTTTTATACAATTTCATCCGTTTTATCCGTTTTTGTACATTTTAATCTATTCGTTTTTGTAAGTTTTAATCAGGTTTTATCCGTTTTTGTACGGTTTAATCAGGTTTTCTCCGTTATTGTACGTTTTCCTTTTCCTTTATGTTAGTTTTTTATGTTTTCGTACATTATAATACGTTTTGTCCGTCTTGATACGTTTTTATACGTTTAAGCACGTTTTCATATGTTTTCATCCGTTTTTACCAGTTTTTATCTGTTTTGGTATGTTTGTATACGTCTTTAACGTTTTTCTTTCGGTTTTTTCCATTTTATCAAAGTTTTTAGAAGCGTGTGTTGTGGCTAAAAAACGAACAAAAAAGTAATAAAGGGCATAACATGAAAAAACAGGCAAAAACGAAAAAAAAAACACACACATTTTGTGACAAAAAGGGGATGAAAACGTGCAAAAACGGAATAAAATGTACACAAACGTAAAAGTATAAACATGTATCAAAACGTAGAAAAACGTAAGAAAACGGACAAAAAAAATGCCAAAACGGGAAAAAACGTATACAAATGTATCAAGACGTAGGAAAACGTGAGAAAATAGATAAGAACGTACAAAAACGACCAGTAATAATAATAATAAAAGATTAAAAAAAGGAAAAAAAAGAGCAAAGGTTCAAAATACATTCCTTGGGAAGTAAAAAGACAACCAAGTATTTAACGAAAGAAAATTTGCACCTTTCGTTCTCTGGCTCACTTTTACTAACGAAGGGATGATAACTGGGCGAAGTTTGGACCGGAGATGCGAGAGCAGTGGGAATTGGGATCCAGATCTAAACAGTGTAGTGAGGTGGTGAATATGTGAAGAAAAAATATCAAAATTCAATAAAACCTGAAAAAAAGTGACGTGTTAGTTCTTGGTAAATTGTTAAAAACGGTAACATTTGAAAACGTTGGGAACTTTTGCATAAATATAAAAATAGGAAAGTAAATAATGATATTAAAATCAAGTAAAGTATGTCCGTAAATAATGACCAAACTATTACTACTCGTATTATTAAGAGAGTTCATCCTGATGGGGCCTCTTGTTCCTTACACATCGCCTAAGTCTTTCAACAGATAATTTCCAAGCAACTCCCATGAAACTTCCTCATCAAAAACTAGCAACCACTATAGATCTGTCTTGGGGATGTTCGAACTCAAAATAGATCTGCATAAATAAAGTCAAGCATGAGTTAAAAGTACCCGATCAAACACAAGACAAAAGCGATTGGGCTTCCACACAACTTTTCAATCTCAAAACTATGTAGGTGACCATAGAGATATTGAGACTCAGTTGTCAGCTGCTACGGATATAAGTCCTCAGTCGTTTGGGATGCCTGCTGATTTTGTTGCTGGTTGTTCAAATGACAATATTGATGATAATGGTGGTGTAGGAAATGGGTTGTGGGGTAACCAGACTACTCAACGCATGAGAACATACACAAAGGTAATGTATTATACGATTCTGTTTGTATTTGTTAATATCTCTGTCTGTATTTGTTAATATCATTTTTAATTGGGTTAATGGCATGTAATAGCAACTTACTTTCCTATTTGTTCACATATATATATATAAGATATATACCCGAAAAAAAATTCCACAATACCCATCACACTTTGTTTGTTTTGGGCTATATTAGCAAAAACCTGTTTTTTATCTCCCAAATCCACATCAGCTAATAAATGTACATGTCACGTCATAAATTTGTACTGTTATCATCCACATTAGACTGGGTTCATGTCTAATAAGCATGGGTATTTTGAAACACCTAACTTCCCTGTTATTAACTTAAAATAAAAAATAAAAAAATCCATGTATTTAATTTAACCGGTGTAGCCGGTTACCCGTAAAGACACGCAAGCATAAATGTTGATGGGTATTGTGTCCTTTTTTGGGTTTATATGTGATAAGTGGACAAATGAGAAAGGACGTTCCTATTACATGCATTAACCCTTTTTAATTTGTATTGTTGACATTGTTGGTATTTGATTATTTTTAATAGGTCCTAAAGCGTGGATCAATAGGAAGAAAGATTGATGTGACAGAGTACAAGGGGTATGAAGAGCTAAGGCATGATCTGGCTCGTATGTTTGGCATTGAAGGTCAATTAGAAGGGATGGAATGGAAACTTGTTTATGTTGATCACGAGAATGATATTTTACTAGTTGGTGACGACCCATGGGAGGAATTTGTGAGTTGTGTGCAAATCATAAAGATTCTGTCATATTCACAGGTACAAAAGATGAGTTTGGATGGTGATTTGGGTAACGTACCACCCATGCCCAACCCAACTTCTAGTGGGACTAATAGTGGTAACCTATATGGTGATGACAATTTGGCTGCATCCTTTAACAGGTAAAACATTTTAAAGATGCAAATATTGAAGATATATGTAGAGTGTTTGTGAAATGGATCTAGATACATATATGTATATAGATATATATATATATATATACATATATATAGATACATATATGTATCTATATAGGGGGACTTTCTTTTCAGAACCATTTTTAGTGCGAGAACTGACAGAACCACCAAAAACATACATGCACGCCTTTTAAA
This sequence comes from Tanacetum coccineum, assembly GCA_026074375.1. Taxonomy (NCBI): domain Eukaryota; kingdom Viridiplantae; phylum Streptophyta; class Magnoliopsida; order Asterales; family Asteraceae; genus Tanacetum; species Tanacetum coccineum. The sequence goes on from BQNB010027571.1 coordinate 24,974, forward strand.
AATAAAAAAAATACATGAAAATCATCAATAATCGTAAGAATTCACCTATGTTCTTCAGTATCATCATGAAATCTTCCTCTTCTTTCACAAAAACCTTACACACACCTGGCCGAATATTGTCTGTTTTATGCACACCCTGTTAGAAGAAGGCATACTTGCTACTCTTTTATAAGAAAATTTCGTTGTGTTTTAGATTTCCAATTTACTTATCGAAATTCTTTCATTCTTAGACTCAACTATATTTTTTTCAAACCATATATGTTGTTTTTAGAAACATATGTCGCATAAAATACAATTATTGAGAAGGCGGTCTGCGATGGCATGTTTTTGGGTGGTTCTGTCAGTCTCGCTAATAAGAATAGTTCTGAAAAGAAAGTCTCACTATATATATATATATATATATATATATATATATATATATATATATATATACATATATACATATATATATAGATACATATATATATATATATATATATATATATATATATATATATATATATATATATATTGCTGTTGTATCGATGATGATGATGATGACGATCTGAGTAGGTATTTGTAAATGGAAACAGTGAATGAGTATAGATAGGTATGGAATGGATGAGGATAATCCAAAGCAGGTGTACAACTCGTGTCACATTTTTTCTTATAATGGAAAAGGGATAATTTAAAGGTCAAACACGAATATAACAATCAGGATTTTTACCAAAGGAGCATTGCTCCAATGGTATCACACCCCCGCCGCAAACGTCTAGTTAACCGGTCAAGGAGGGCTTTTGATAAATAGGTTGGCTAATTAGGTCACTCGAACAGGTACTCATTGCCTGGGTTTGGTCCTTAGGGAAGGGTTAGTTAGCACCCAAAAGGGTGCACGGGGTCAGGGTTTCCCCGTCGATTTAAACGTTTTGAGAACAAACAGGATTTTTTGGGTTTCCGACTCGACATTGTAAGCCGACTAATCCCAGGGCGACTACCCTTTTGGATAGCCCGGAGTCGTTGCAGGTTAACCTCCGTGGCGAATGGGGGATTAATATTCTCCCTATGGTATTTAATTGTGGATGGTATGGTTTTAATTCGGATGGTATTGACCGTTTTTTTTAATTAGGGTTCTTGGTATATAATTGGGGATGGTATGGTTTTAAATGGGATTTTTTTGGGGTCACAAAAATCGTCCCTGTGGTTTTGGTATGGATAAAAAAGACGAAAATGCCCTCATGTTCCACTCACATGGCCTGACTTAACGACATAAAACAAACGGCCGTTTCCGGTGTTAGTGGTGTAATTATTTCTATTTTGAGGTATCACTCGTATGCAACTATGTTTAACTTTGTCAATTTTTTACTCCATAATATAAATCTGATTACAATTAGAAACTGATTATAATTAGAAACTGTTAGAAATTGGTGTTAGGGTTTAATGATAATCTTGGATATCTTTTCAAATCGTGTCGGATCACTTTCCGAATAAAGTATTTCGACCTTTTACTTGCCTGGGTATCACGAAATCCTTATTGGGATAATTCAAGAAGAACACTTAGTTTCTAGGCAAAAGAAAACTAAGTAGAACAAAGAGGAATTGTTGGTTTTCGTATGTTAGAATGAGGCCAAAGAAACTGTTAACAAACATATTCAAGATGACAGTTAAATGCACTTAAAGTTGGTTAAAAACCAACAATCACAACTGTTTTTCCAATAGTCACAATGGCAGCAAGGGGCGCTTCCCCTAGACCCCGCAAGGGGGCGCAACCCCCTGCCCTGCGTTTTTTTGTGGTGGAAGCATATTAGCTCAAACGAGTGTGCACTCCGCACTTTCCTAACTCGTGTCTGAGCATAAAATCTCATTGGTCTCGAGTAAATCCAATTACCTAAAATAGTTGATGACACTAAAATCACCAACAAATCCCCCCATTTTAGTGTAATCCTTGATTTACTAAAAAATATATAAGAATATATATAAGTAGATAAAACAAACATAACAAAACAAACAAATGCAAAATGAAAATGTCTTGCGATTGAATTTTCATCTTAGTGTAACACACATTCCAAATACTCGAGAATTAGGGTGTCATAACGATTGAACCCGTCAACCCTTTTGAATACCTGAAGATTTTATACATATAAGTTTCTACAACACTCTATTGTTCGGACTTGACACTATTACAAGCCATGTGTCCTTATCCATTAATGAACATATAAGAAGCCAAGTCTAAGCTTCTTAAAGCGGCAAAAATTCATGCTCACATAGGTGGCCCTTTTAGTCTTGCACCTGCATTTGTAATTTTTTAAAAAAACCATTAAGAAGATATTCTTGAACCTAACCATCACTTGCACGTGTGAACACATACCTTGGGGAGATAAACAAAGCTCCAATATCTAACTATGAGCTTTTCACATTGAATTCAGCTTCTAACGTTGTATTAGAAGGGAATTGGGTATCTCATATATAGTAGATCTAGATGGACTTTAATCCCATCCCTATCACTGACTTAATCACTAAGTCCCTAGCTAACCCGAAGTGATTAGCTAAATTATGTTGTGACCGAACAAACTCAATAGATATCACACCATTTATGATTAGCTCCCTAATCATACTATGTCTAACACCCAAGTGTCTAGACTTAGACTTGTCATTGTATATTTGACTATAAGCTCTAGCCAAAGTGGCAACACTATCACAATATATATAAATCCGTGCTATTGGTTTCGGCCATATTGGAATCTTATATATCAAGTTTCTCATAGCCATTCTGCTTCTTTACCGGCAGCATCCAATGCTACAAACTCATATTCTATAGTAGAATCAGTTATGCATGTTTGCTTCTTGGAAGCCCATGAAATGGCACCTCTTCCAAGCAAAAACACCCATCCACTAGTAGAAATACTAGATGAATCTTCAACATGATTAACTAGCTAGCATAAGAATAACCTTCTAACACCGAAGGATATCGTACATATGATAAACCATAATTCATAGTACCCTTCAAGTACTTGAATACCCTTGTTATTGCATGCCAATGATGTCTACTAGGATTACTAGTAAACCTGCTCAATCTACCAACCAACTGCATAAGCAATATTAGTGCTCGTCATAACGTACATCAAACAGGGAATATAGCTCTTGAGTATTCGAGCTGATCCACAGGTTTACCTGTATTTGGCATAAGTTTTTCTACCGGATCCATGGGAGTACTCACCGAAGAACAATCTTCACGATTGAATTTCTTGAGTATTTTCTCAATATAGTGAGATTGTGTAATTACAATCCCTCTATTCTCACGTTTGATCTTAATACCAAGAATAACGTCTGCATCTCCCATATGTTTCATGGAAAACTTTGATGACAAAAGCTTTTTAGTTTTATCAACTTGATTTTGATCCGTGCCAAAAATCAACATGTCATCAACATATAGACAAATTATAACACCTTTACTTGAGCCATCAAATTAGCTGTATACACATTTTTCAGATTGGTTTAGGACAAAACCACTACACAACACAACTTCATCAAACTTTTGATGCCACTGCTTAGGTGCTTGTTTCAGCCCATACAATGACTTAATCAGCTTACACACCTTATGCTCATTATCGGGCAAAACAAATCCTTCTGGTTGCTTCATATACACTTCTTTCAAATCACCATTTAAAAATGCTGTTTTGACATCCATTTGATAGATCAATAGATTGTAAATAGCTGCTAAAGCTAACAACAATCTAATAGTAGTGATACGAGCAACTGATGCATAGGTATCGAAGTAATAGATCCCTTCCTTTTGTCTAAAGCCTTGGATTACCAATCGAGCCTTAAAGTTGTCAATTGTTCAATCGAATTTCATCTTCCTTTTGAAGACCCATTTGCAACCTAAAGGTTTGAAACCTAGTCATGTATTATTTTCCATTGAACCAATCTCATCATTTGTTGCTTCTTTCCAGAAAGCAACATCTCGAGATTGTATAGCTTCATTATAGGTTTTAGGATCCTCCTCTATACTATAAGAGTATTGATATCCAAGATCTCTTGATCCCTCAACTAAATATAGCTGAAAATTAGAATCATATGATTTAGCTTTTCTAGCTCTTTTACCTTTACGAGGTTCGGGAGTCTCACTTGGTACATCATTTGAATGATCATCCTTTTGAGATTCATCCGAATTCGGTATATTATCCTTTGGTCTAGGTATTGAAGAGAAACGATTCTCATCAAATATTACATCTCTTGATCTATAATTGTGTTAATAGAAACAGGGTCATTAGGTTCTATAACATAAAACCTATATGCCTTGGAATGCTCAGCATATCCAACAAAGATGCAATCAATACCCCTTTCACCCAAAGTTTTCCTTTTAGGGTTTGGAAGCCTAACAACGGCCCTACAACCCCAAACCCGTAAAAATATTAGGTTGGGCCGTTTCTTATACGAAAAGTTCATATGGGGTAGTCTTGTTCCTTTTATTAGGAACCATATTCAATAAATAGCAAGCCGTTAACATGACTTCTCCCCAGAACCCATCACTCAAACCTGAGATGGAATTAACCATTTCTTTAAGAGCTCTATTTTTCCTTTTAGCCACACCATTTTGATGTGGTGTGTAAGGAGCCGTAGTTTCATGAATGATTCCTACGGATTGGAAAAATACAGGATCATAATATTCACCACCTCTATGTGTGCGTAAGGTTTTAATCAAGTCATTTTGTTGCAATTCAACTTCTGTTTTATAAATTCTAAATTTATCTAGGACTTCATCTTTTGCATGTAGCAAGTAAACATAGCAAAACCTAGAGGTATCATCTATAAAAGTTATAACATACTTTTTATTACCTAAAGACGGTGTTGCATGAAAATCACATAAATCACTATGTATTATGATACAATACCGCCAATAAAGACATTCTAGAAGAATCAAAATTCCAGGATAAGAAAAGAAGTAACTTTGGAAAGTCAATGACAGCACTTAAGTCTTGCATAAATCAAGGAATAGTCACACCTTACCTTCCATTATGTTTTGCTTAATCATAGGAGTCTATTAATTATACCCTAATAATCTTGTAGTATAAATAGGCTTATTGCTTTGTCTTCTACATCATACATCATAGAATTGTCTAAGTCATTGTAAGGAGTCTAGTCCTCTCCATATTGACTACCTTTTTATCTAATATCATTCTCGTTCGTGTTTTGAGTTCCTTTTGTTTTGCTTCATTTGTTGCTCTTACCATTTTGGTATCAGAGCCTTACTCGATCCATTATGGTTAACACTCGTTCTACTAATTCCAACACTCCACAAAACCAATCAAATGACCAACCAAACAATCCTTCCAACGAAATCATTCTACAACAGCTAGCCCAACTCTCTTCTCAAATGGCAGCCATGGATGCTGCTCAGTCGAAAGACAAGTGTTCCACTCATAATGAGTTTCAGGCTAGTTCAAAACCCCCGTGGGCTGACGAAACTAATTTCGATGGGGACGCACCATGGTGGGTGAAGAAACCCAATCGTAGAAACCATACCAAGATGGAATCCCTCGTTTGATGGGGGAGATCCACGTGGTTGGATTCTAAAAGCCGAGAAATATTTTCAGTATTATGAGACACCTGATGAATTGAAGGTTGATGTCGCTGCCATTTATCTGGATGGTGGATGGTGACGCTCTTGATCTGTTCGCATGGATCAACAACGATCGTACCCTTCTTTACTGGGAGGATCTTGTCAAGGTATTGCAAGAACATTATGGACCAGCAGAATTTCAGAACCCGGATGATCATCTATGTGGTATTCGACAAACGGGTACGGTGCAAGAATATCGGCAAGAATTTGCCAAACGTTCATCCCGAGTCAAGAATTGGCCAGAACATTGTCTATTGGGTGTGTTTCTGAATGGGTTGAGAGATGACCTAAAAGCTGATGTTCGTATACATAAGCCCCGATCCGTTTACAAAGCTAGGAGCTTGGCTCTTGAGTTTGAGCAGAAGGTAGGGCATTCTCGTGGTGCTCCAAAAAGTACTTCTTGGTTCAATTCAGCAAAAACCAACACTCAGTCTCATGTGATGTCAAACCCACAATCATCCAATACCGTAACTACATTAAAAAATAACACACCAAACGAGTCCTTTCAACGCAACCAAACACGTCCATGGGATGTAGAAAAACAGAACCGTATAGCTCGAGGACTATGCTTGCGATGTAATGAAAAGTTTGCTCCGGGTCATCGATGTAAAATAGCCACTCTCACACTAATAGAGCATGAAGATGCTGATCCGGGGGAGGAAGAAGTCGTAGATATGATTATCACCATGTAAAGGACAGATGCGTCTTTCACCGGTTCATATGTTTTAAACCAGCAACAATCTTTACAAACATGAGTTGTGACACCAGAATCAATTCACCACTCAATTACTCAATTGCATCAACCTGCACATTAAATGGTTCAGAAATTGTTAATATTTAATAAAATGCTTCAGAAATTAGTGAAATTAGTGAAAGTAGTGAAACAGAATATTTAATAAATATGTTTCTGACCTTGGTTTTGGGATTGGTCCTTAGACCCCTTTCCCGAACCACTAGCACTTGCGTTATTGTTCTTGTTTTCACTACGGCAATCCTTCTTAAAGTGATCAGTTTTGCCACACTTCAAACATTCCAATTTAGGTTTCTTGTTGTAACCAGAACCACCGTTGTTATCCTTGAAACCACGTTTCTTTCCTTTGTTTTGTTTGTTTTTATTCTTTCCACCCTCTTTCACCGAGGGTCTAGCAACTTCTTTTCCTTTACCCTTGTCACTTTTATGCCCTCTATGCGCAAGTGACTACCAAGTTGAACCAAAGACAGATAGTCTTTACCATGCTTCAAACTACGTTTAAAATCCTTCCAGCAAGAAGGCAACTTGTCTATCACACTTGAAACAGATAAAGATTCATCCATTTTCAAACCGTGTTGTGTATATTGTCCTAGGATTGTAAGGAGTTCGTTGAATTGTTCCATGACAGGCCTTGAGTCGACCATCTTGTAATGGTTGAAATTACCTATAAAGAACTTCTTACTAGAAGCATTTTCTGCCATAATTCAAGAGAATCCCACAACTCCTTTGCAGATTCCACACCGTTAAGTATGTGTCCTCTGCAGATGTAGTTGTCGTTCTCCCACTTTGATCTGATTGCTTAAACAACTCTGTCATCGGGGTAGACTCAACATACACAACCTTAAAAGTTGTTAAAAGAAAGTGCATCTTCTTCTTCTGCCATCGTCTAAGATCATGCCCTTCAAACTTATCCAGTCATCTCTTTCATAGTACTTTTTCGTCCGTTAGGGTGATGATAATCTTGGATATCTTCTCAAATCGTGTCGGTTCACTTTCCGAATAAAGTATTCCGACCCTTTACTTGCCTAGGTATCACGAAATCCTTATTGGGATAATTCAAGAAGAACACTTAGTTTCTAGGCAAAATAAAACTAAGTAGAACAAAGAGGAATTGTTGGTTTTCGTATGTTAGAATGAGGCCAAAGAAACTCTTGATAAACAGATTCTAGATGACAGTTAAATGCGGTTAAAGTTAGTTAAAAACCAACAGTCACAACTATTTTTCCAACAGTCACAATGGCAGCAAGGGGCAGCGCCCACCCCTGCGTTTTTGTCGTGGTGGAAACATATAAGCTCAAACGAGTGTGCACTCCGCACTTCCCTAACTCGTGTCAGAGCATAATATGAAATCCCATTGGTCTCTAGTAAATCCAATTACCTAAAATAGTTGACACTAAAATCACCAATAGAAATGTGTCTAGATGTTATTGTTGTCCAAACTTAATTGCAAACTCACATATATAGTTTTGATATTTTTGGGGGATAAAACTCGACAATATGAAAGTCACAGTTTTAGTGAAACGAATTGTTGATGAAATGCCATTTGTACTTCAACTTGATTTTCATAACTGCAATATGGCTATCTTTGTTATTGATAATTTCTTTACTTGTGAACGCAGCTCAATCTCATTATTGACAATGGCTACTACGTCCATTCCCCATAGGTGGAAATATGATGTTTTTGTAAGTTTTAGAGGTGATGATATCCGGAAAAGTTTCATGGATCATATGTTCAGCGACTTCAAGCAAAAAGGGATTCATGCTTTTAGAGATGACAACGAATTGCCTAAAGGAGAAGAGATATCTCCTCATCTCTACAAAGCCATTGAAGAATCGAGGTTTTTGATAGTTATCTTCTCCAAAAATTATGCTTCTTCATCATGGTGTCTCAGAGAACTTGTCAAGATACTTGAGTGCAAGCAGATTGAAAATCCCAAATATGTGGTTCGGATAATCTTTTATGATGTTAAACCTGATGTGGTGAGGAAACAAACTGGGAGCTATGCTGAAGCGTTTGCCAACCACGTGGGCTTTACCTGGTTTGAGTTTGGGTGGTGGAAACCATGGTTACCCAAAATAAAAATTAAGAGAGGAGAGGTGGATAAATGGAAAGCAACTTTATCCATGGCGGCTAACTTATCTGGATGGGATCTCCACGAGATGACAAATGGGTAAATTTCTTGTTTTGTGTAGTTTTTTTCTCACAAACAAATTTGTCTTGTAGCTCTATTAAAACTGTGTAGTTTTTTTTCCCTTTTATGGTTAACAGGTATGAGTCCAAGTTCATCGATTGCATCTCCAAAGAAATCCTCATAAAGTTATGTAATGGAGCTTTGCATATTGGTGAAAATCTTGTTGGCATAGATGGTCATTTCAACAAATTAGACTTGTCACGCTTTGTTGAGTCACATAAGGTTAACATGATTGGAATATGTGGTATAAGCGGAATAGGAAAGACGACCCTTGCCAAAGCTATTTATAACTTGATGTATAAACACTTTGAAGGAAGTTCCTTTTGTGATGATGTCCAAGGAGTCTCAGAAAGACTAGGCTTAACTCAAGTCCAAATGCAACTTATTGATGACATCATGAAAACAAGAGATGTGAAAATATCCAACATTGGTCAAGGAATTATGGCAATTAAAAAGATGATGTCATCAAAGCCAGTTCTGCTTGTTTTGGATAATGTGGATCATCGGGAGCAGTTAGAGGCACTTGCGGGTTCAGCTAGTTGGTTTTGCCCAGGAAGTTTGATTATTTTCACTGGTAAAGATAAACAGTTGCTAAGATCTCATGGAGTGGATGAAATCCATGAAATCGACTTTCTAAATGCGGATGAATCTCTAAAGCTCTTCAGTTCCTATGCCTTTGAGGGAAAACATCCTTCTAGAGGTTTCGAAGAACTTGCTGAGAAAGCTGTGAAATATGTGCAAGGTCACCCTTTCGCTCTCAAAGTTTTGGGTTGTTTTTTGTACAGCAAAACTGTGGGTCAGTGGGTTAGTGAACTGGACAGGCTCAAAGTACATCCTAACGAAGAGATACAAAAAGTGCTTCGTTTAAGTTATGATGGGCTAGACCTCCAGCAGCAAAACATCTTACTTGATATTGCATGTTTATTCATTGGAGTAGAATATGATTTTGCAGCAAGCATACTAGATGGTTGTAACTTCTTTGCATATACAAACATGAGAGTTCTAGTTGATAAGTCATTAATCACGATCTCTAGCAATAATACAGTTCAAATGCATGACTTGATTCAAGCAATGGCGAGGAAAATTGTTCGTGAAGACTTCTCTCCTGGGAAACAGAGACGATTGTGCATTTCATCCGAGGTTTACAATGGATTGAGTAATAAGAAGGTAAGAGGACACATGATTATTTTCCTCTATTTTAATATATAAAAGTATAAGCAATTGCATATGTGACTCTTTTAATTAAAGCTGCATGTTCTTGCTTTTCCAGGTCGCAATAACTGATGCTGTTGAAGTTCTAGTCCTATTGCTAGAGAAGCATAGTCAAAAGGTTCACATAGATGCTACAGATTTTGCACATATGACAAAATTGCGGATCCTGAAAATCTATCAAGAGGATAAATTTGCGCAAGAATCTGAATTGAAGAGATACAATGTGATATTCTCAGGAAGTTTTGATTCCTTGTCGAGTGAGCTAAGGCTGTTTTGTTGGCATGGATTCCCTTTCAATGACTTACCTTCAGATTTCTATCCAGAAAACATTGTTGCCATCGACCTCTCTTACAGCAACATAAAACAACTTTGGACAACATCAAAGGTATTTACCTGTTCATAAATTTGTTCTAGTTTTATACCTAATGATTTAAGAACTTATCTTTTTCTATTGATTTCAGTGTTTAAAAAGGTTGAAAGTAATGAATCTAAGGCACTGTTGTAACCTAACAAGTACCCCGGACTTCTCAGAAATTAGAAATCTGGAAGAGCTATATCTTGAAGGTTGTGTGAATTTGATTACGGTTCATCCATCAATTAGAATGCTTAAGAGGCTTGTCGTTGTAAATATTAAAAACTGCGAACGCCTTAGTTTCTCTTCCAATTTAAAAATGGACAAACTGCCTGAAGACTTCGCAGAACGTCCTTCTTCTGTACGCTCTCTTACAAACCTTGTATATATGTCACTTGGTGAGTGTGTGAAGATTTTGTCTAGATGGTGGACTACTTCAATCTTCCGATCTTTTCTCGGTCTAGATGATACAGCTAAGGCAGAACTTCCAAGTAAACAACTGCATCCAAAATATTTTCATGATGGACCCTTGCATGTTGGTGAAAACCTGGTGGTTGGCAATCCAGGTGCTTCTTACATTGGCCATCGATGGAAATATGATGTGTTTGTAAGTTTTAAAGGTGAAGATATCCGTAGAAACTTCATGGATCATCTATTTAATGATTTCAAGCTAAAAGGAATTTTTGCGTTTAGAGATGATAACGAATTGCTTATGGGAGAAGAGATGTCTCCTCATATCTACAAAGCCATTGAAGACTCGAGGTTTTTGATAGTTATCTTCACCAAAAATTATGCTTCTTCATCATGGCGTCTACAGGAACTTGTCAAAATTCTTGAGTGCAAGCAGATTGAACGTCCCAGATATGAGGTTCATACTGTCTTTTATGATGTTAAACCTGACATGGTGAGGAAACAAACTGATAGCTATGCTGAAGCTTTTGACAAACATCAACGTTCAAATAGACCAGAGGTCGACAACTGGAAGGAAGCTTTATCCACGGCGGCTAACATATCTGGATGGGATCTCCAAGACATGAAAAATGGGTAAATTTCTTGTTTTGTGTAATTATCTTGTAGCTCTACTAAAGCTTAACGCTATGTAGTTTCTCTTACTTATTGTGTCTTTGTCGTAAACAGGTATGAGTACAAGTTCATCGATAGCATCTCCAAAGACGTACTCAAAATATTATGTGACGGGCCCTTGCATGTTGGTGAAAACCTGGTTGGCATAGATCTCCATTTTGACGAATTAAATTTGTCACGCTTTGTTGGGTCAGATAAGGTTAACATGATTGGAATATCTGGTATAAGCGGAATAGGAAAGACGATCCTTGCCAAAGCTATTTATAACTTGATGTATGTCCACTTTGAAGGAAGTTGCTTTTGTGAAGATGTCAAAGGAGTCGCAAAACGACAAGGCCTGATTCAAGTCCAACTGCATATGATTGGAAAGATCATGAAAATAGAAGATTTGAAGATATCAAGTGTTGGAGAAGGAATTATGGTAATAAAGAGGATGATGTCGTCAAAGCCGATCCTGCTTGTTTTGGATGATGTGGATGATCGTGAGCAGTTAGAAGCACTAGCAGGTTCACCTACATGGTTTTGCCCAGGAAGTTTGATTATTTTCACTGGTAATGATAAACAGGTGCTGAGGTCTCAAAGAGTGGAAATCCATGACATAAAATTTCTAGATGAAGATAAATCTCTTGAGCTTTTCTATTCCTACGCCTTTAAGGAAAAAAAACCTTCTACAGGCTTCAAAGAAGTTGCTGAGGAAGTTGTGAAATATGTGCAAGGTCACCCTCTGGCCCTCAAAGTTTTGGGTCATTTTTTATACGGCAAAACTACGGGTCAGTGGGTTAGTGAACTGGAATGGCTCAAAGTACGCCCTAATGAACACATTCAAAGAGTGCTTCGTTTAAGTTGCGATGGGCTAAACGTCCATCAGCAAAGTATCTTACTTGATATTGCATGTTTATTCATTGGAGAAAACAGAGATTTTGTAGCAAGCGTACTAGATGGCTGTAACTTCTTTGCAGATACAAATATTAGAGTTCTAGTTGATAAGTCATTAATCACGATCTCTAGCACTAAGTCACTTCAAATGAATAACTTGATTCAAGCAATGGCAAGGGAAATTGTATTTGAAGAATCAAACAGGCCTGGGAACCGAAGTAGATTGTGGGCTAATCCATCCGAGGTTTACTATATCTTGAGTGAAAAGAAAGTAAGAATTTTTTATTTTACTGCATATTTTCAATTGCACATGCGACTCTGTTCCATATGCCTCATAATACAATATAGTAATGTTATTTCCTGTATACAGGTAACACAAGCAGTTGAAATTATTGATCTTCAGCAAATGAAATCTAGTCAAAAGTTTGATATAGATGGTAAAGTGTTTGCGCAAATGAAAAACTTGCGTATTTTAAAACTGCCAATGGACAATTTGGTGAACTTTTCTGGAAGGTTGGAATTTTTATCCAATGAGCTAAGATTGCTCTGTTGGCATGGATGTCCCTTCAAGCTCTTACCTTCAAATTTTTATCCAGAAAACATTGTTTCCATCGACCTCTCTTACAGCCAAATACAAGATTTTTGGACAACACCTTTGGTATTATTTCACTTATAACTTTCTATTTTCTTTCTTATCATGCAAAGTATCTAACAACTTGTATTTTGTTATTTATGTTAGTGTTTTAGAAGACTGAAGTGGATGAACTTAAGCTATTGTCATAACCTAACAAGCACACCTGACTTCACCAATACTACAAATCTCCAAGAGCTAATTATTGAAGGTTGTGAGAACTTGGTTAAAGTTCACCCCTCTATTAGAATGCTAAAGAAGCTTGTTATTGTAAATATGAGAAACTGCAAACGCCTTAAACTTGATGATCAAACTGCCTTTGTTTGGTAAACAAGAGAGGATCCGGTATAGATGGTGATTTTGAATTACTGGCCCATATGGTTTACAAGTGCCTGATGCCATTGGAGGTTGCCTGAAAGTTTAAGTCAATTTTCTCTTCAGTACATTGTTGTTGTCATAACCTTCTAACTTCCCATTATAACACATTTGTGTTCTCATTGATTGCATTCCAATCTAAGATAGCAGCCAAACTTTATTACGAAATGGTAATTGATCATTCTATTACGCCACTTATTCTATCACATTGTCTATTTCATCACGTAGCCCTTACTTTTCTAGCAGATGTCTTGTCCTTTCAGGGTGCTATAAGGTTAGCATTACTATGATAATTTATAAAATCCTTATGAAGTGCTATTTTTAACTACCATTACCAAGACATAAAACTTACTATTAAGAAAGAAAATCAATAGCTTAAAAGATGAAATTCCATATTGTCTAAAACTGAGGGACTCCGAATGAGAATATAGTTGACCGGGTCAACCCATGCTTTATTAATACCCTTTATCTCCCTCCTAACATTGCGAAAATGCACAATGACATACTAAACGGAAAGAATCCTTCCTAGAGCCTTAGGTATCATAACTATTATAACACCAAAAAGTGGCAACACATTAACGTCACATCATCTTTATCATTTTAACACACCAACATACCAAAATAACTATTTACTCATAACACCCCAAAACATCACATTTGTGATACCTGCTCCTTTTTTTCTCTAATCAATTTATTTAAACAAACTATATCATTCATTAATAAAAATAAAAATTACATTAATAAATAAAAAAACATACGAAATTAAAAACGTGCGAAAAAAAACATACGGCTCTCGTTAGAAAATCCCGTTATTTTTTTTGGAGATTGGAAGTATGTAAAAAGTTGTGTTTGAGTTTTGGTTGTGTGTAAAAAATATATGGGAAATGGGGTATTTAAATTGTATTTGTATAGGTTTAATTTTTTTTAAAGTATCCGTTAGAGAGCCGTTTGGGGGGAGGGGGGTTGTTTGAATTTTTACTTTTGAATTTGGACGTTACAACGCGTGTTTGTGGGATAAATCCCGGACCAACGGCGTTGTAACGCCATCAACGCCGATGCCAGCTCGACATAGCGTCGGGGGAGGGGGGTTGAATTTTTACTTTTGAATTTGGACGTTACAACGCACCTTTGTGGGATAACTCCCGGACCAACCGGGCACCTCGATGTTGTAACGCCATCAACGCCGGTGCCAGCTCGACATAACGAGGCTTGAGACGTTACGATACCTAGCCCTCTGAGAACACCATGAAGAAAATAATTCTATGTGGTATTAAAAAACCTCCTACAAAATGTAAAAGATCATGAGCTACTCTGGAAATAATTCTATGTGGTATTAAGAAATCTTTTAATTAAAAGGGCCATATTACAACTATCGGAACTAAATTTCTTAAATTTTCCATCAAACTTGAGCTACTCTGGTCACTCTTGGCCAACTCAAACCGGAAAGGAGAACGATGTTGCAGTCAACAAAGTTCCAAAGCGAATGTCACGAAAAAGCGCACATTAACTTGTATTTCGTGGATAATGTACTAAAACTATTTATTATGAATTTTTTTTTAAAGAACTCTAGTTACAAATGTGCACTTTCAAAGTTGTAGAATTCAGAAGGATTTGGGATTCGGTTAGTTTCTTAGAAGTGGTAAGAATCAATGCTTTTGAAACTTAGGACATGACAACATTTTGAAGCTTGGCATGCCACGCAGGTTTCAAATAGTCGAGGTATTACATGAGTAATTGTTTGAATACACGTATCATATAATTTGAGAAAGTATGTGGCTATTTAATGCCTTAAACCCCTAAGAATAAGTGTTTATGTGTTTCTAGTTTTATCTTTAGGCTTTAGCCATCCAACATTATCAAATTGTATCACGCTACACATATTGAACCATTTAGTAGTGATTATTGAAGTTTATCATGTGAATTGGAGTTTCGTTCACTCTACCTGGTAATCTCCATTTAATAATATATATATACGAGTAAAATAATTACTTATAATTGTCAATGTAATTAGAAGGAAGTTTACAAGAGAATAATGCCTACAAATATAGCTCTGTAGAAAGTTATCAAGCAGGTGGTATCTTAATCTAATTAAATGACTATTACTACTTCCTGCATTTGTATGATCTTTTTATACACACATATATATATTTTTCCTACCTTTCATACTATCTAAAACCGAGGGACCAGAAATGCAAATAAATTGACTTGCCGGTATCTGGTACATGATTTCAATTTTTTACCGTTTAATAAAGTTTGATACTACTATCTTATTCTTGTACCTTTAAACACCTCACATGTTGTAATGCCATTGTATTTATTAGTTTCTACTAGGCTAACTGTTGTGTTTTGTATCCGTTGCAGTGGAGTGATGACAGCATTTTATTTGTACAAGATTGGAAAACCATTTTCCCCCGACCAGGACTGAATGAAGACGGTTTCAACTTGATTATAAATTTAGTATTGGATATCTGTAATCTTCATGTATTCTCAATCCTTGTTGTGTATACCTGATATGGTGATGATGCTTCCCTGTAATGAGAATTGTTGTTGTGCTTCTGGGTTCACATACTTGTTATAAAGTAATTTTTACTGCTGGTTGATATAAACATTCAACATCATAGTAGTAATGTTTCATAACATCCGAAGGTATAAAAGATCGACACCGAAACATAAAATTCATTACAAGCGTATCCATCTCTCAAGTAGTAGACATAATCAAATATATACAACGGTTCGTGTTGTTACTTATGTCTACTCTACTCCAACTTACAAGTAACATGAAGACATGTTTTACTGTTGTAAGTAGAAATTTTTATCATTTACAATTAGCTAAAAGGGATAGAAGAAGTGTTTCATGGCTCTAGCCCTAGCCCTGGAGAACAAATCTGTACTTTCAGTAGTAATCAGGCCTTGAATAGTCTAGGGGCAGTGATGGGCAACTTTCGGTCATATGAGAATACGCTTCAATAGTAATGTAACCAGGTAGTTCCATTCGATACTTCCCCTTGATTTGACAAAATGGAAGCTCAACAGTGTCTCCTTCATTACACCACTTTGGCTGGCGACTCGAATTGTTTCCATAGAAGTTAAGCGTGTAAGCGTCCTTTATCTGTATATAGCTTGGAAAGTTGAGATAAATACACACATACACATACATGTATATAAAGTATGATCGAGTGGTAACCGACTCACAGTGAATTCAGTTACTTGAATTTCGTCATGCTTCCTTGTACATTTCTAGGACAAAAGCAACACAAGAAGTTGACTTTCCGTCAGCATATATCCAATCATCCTGTTCGGATATGGTCAACAATTCAGCAAAAGATGAACCATGCCTTTCAACTTCGACTAATATATCGGGAAGCTCGAGCCCCTGTGAAATAAGATAGACCGACATCAAGATAAACCACATTGTTATGATTAAATTGAAAGTCTTTCAAGGATTTGTCCAAAGTGATTGGATTTGAGACCTAAAGCGGTTAAACATCAAATAAAAAGGAAACGATTAAAATGGGTCGAAGATCGCCCAAATTCTATTTCAATACCATGTAAGTCGATAAACTGTGTCGTGTTTATTGATAATGAATAAATGATACATATATAGTTTACAAGCCCTAACAAATACAAGGTCGGGCTTTAACCCATTACAAAATACAACTAACAGTAACCTCCTGAGCCATTTTACTTGAAATATCGATTATTATTTTAGATATATATATCTTGTATATTTGTGCAATTAGATTTGATACAGGGATTACATATAAAAAATTAGAAATTTATAGGGGAAAGTATCGGCAGATCAATCAATCTCGCCCAACCCCTACTCGAAGTACTATTGTTTATCCAAACCCATTATGTCCCATTGCTAATAAAAGAACCATTGTTTATTCAAATCGATTTGACCCGTTACCCAACCTGCCCATTTTTCAGTCTCTAGATTTAAACTTATCACTTGAAGAACATGTCCTATTCAAGGAAAAGTAGAGCAGACCTGTGTACCAAGCCACTTATACAAGGCTTCATTCCACATGTTAGCAGCATATGCAGGCTGCATTTGATTCCACACGGTCATAACAGAAGCAACCTGTATCATGATCAAGAACTATTAGAAAACTTAAAACCAAAATCGGATAAAAAACTGAGTTATGAGTTCAAATTAAAACCAAGTGAAGCAGCACCAGGTTAGCATTCAAAAGGGGAGGGTAATTATCACTGATAGTGTCTATCCAGCTAAATATCAAATTATGATAACCATATGGTAGGCCAATCATGCTTTGGGCATACTCCCATGCAGCAGCAGTCTCGTTGAATTTAGCTCGAAGGTCAGGATGCAAAGGAAGTAAAGCGATATGAGGATTAGCATCATCTTCCGGTAACTCAAAGTTCCACCACTCATCCCATGGCAACAAAGCGATAACATCTTGACCCTACAATCAAAATGAAATTAACTAGTAGTCAAAATCAGAGCTTACATCAATACATATATAGAATGACTAATGTATTAATATTATTAACTAGGGTCCTTTACATAAAATACACTTCTTCATTTCTCTCATTTACATCAATGGACTTTCTTTAAGTACATCTGAGTCATTAAAAGTTGCTTATGTTGGGTCATTTTGTAGTAAGGATTAAGAGAACCCTTAAAAACCGACTTAACTGATCATTTGTATATTAATAAGTTAAATTAAGGGTGAAGGCAGAAAATACGCAATTAACTTATTCAAATTTATCAATCTACGCAACCTACTTTATTTATTCTGGATATACGCAACATACTTTCAAATACTTACCAATCTACGCAATATTGACCAAAATGTGACTTGACAGGTTACCACTTAAAAAATTTTGCAGTGTCGGCTGCGTGGACTTTCACCGTTAGTCCTTGACTTTTTTTAACTAAAAAAAGTTACAGTAATGACACCTTGACTTTTTTATTGACTTTCACCGTTACTCCCTTGACTTTTCCACGTTTTTATACACACGTTTTTATACACACATTTTTATATATGTTTTAATACACACAATTTTATACACGTTTTTATACACACGTTTTCATACACACATTTTTATACACGTTTGTATACACACATTTATATACAGGTTTTTATGCGCACGTTTTTATACACACGTTTTTATACACGTTTTTACGCACGTTTATATACATACTTTTATACACACGTTTTTATACACACATTTTTATACACATTTTTATACACACATTTTTATATACGTTTTTATACACACATTTTTATACACACGTTTTTATACACACATTTTTATACACGTTTTATACGCACGTTTTTATACACGTTTCTATACACACATTTTTATACACGTTTTATACGCACGTTTTTATACACACGTTTTTATACACACATTTTTATACATGTTTTAATACACACAATTTTATATACGTTTTTATACATATTTTTATCACGGTATTATATACACGGTTTTATACACACGTTTCTATTCACATTTTTATACACTTTTTTATACACACTTTTTTATACACGTTTTTATACGCACATTTGTATACATGTTTTTATACGCACGTTTTTATACACACATTTTTATACACGTTTTATACGCACGTTTCTATACACACATTTTTATACACGTTTTATACGCACGTTTTTATACACACATTTTTATATATGTTTTAATACACACAATTTTATACACGTTTTTATACACACATTTTTTTCACGGTATTATATACATGGTTTTATACACACGTTTTTAAACACATTTTTATTTAACGTTTTTATAAACACATTTTTATACACGTGTATATAAACGTGTGTATAAAAACGCGTATAAACACGTTTATATAATAGCGTGTATAAAAATGTGTATAATATGTGTGTATAAAAACGTTCGTATAAAAACGTGTATAAAAATGTGTGTATAAAAACGTGCGTAGTGAAACGTGTGTATAAAACCGTGTATATGATACCGTGATAAAAACATGTATAAAAACGTGTAAAAAAACGTGTGTATAAAATGTGTATAAAAATGTGTGAAATGTGTGTATAAAAATGTGTATAAAAACGTGCGTATAAAAACATGTATAAAAATATGCGTATAAAAACGTGTATAAAAATGTGTGTATAAAAACGTGTATAAAAATGTGTGTTTAAAAATGTGTATAAAAACATGTATAAAAACGTGTGTATAAAAACATGTATAAAAATGTGCGTATAAAAACGTGTATAAAAATGTATGTATAAAAACGTGTATAAAAATGTGTGTTTAAAAATGTGTCTAAAAATGTGTGAATAGAAACGTGTATAAAAACATGCGTATAAAAACGTGTATAAAAATGTGTGTATAATGACGTGTATAAAAATGTGCGTATAAAAATGTTTGTATAAAAACGTGTATAAAAATTTACGTATAAAAACTTATTTAAAAATGTGCGTATAAAAACGTATTTAAAAATGTGTGTATAAAAACATGTATAAAAACGTGTGTATAAAAACGTGTATATAAAAACGTGGAAAAGTCAAGGGACTAACGGTGAAAGTCTATGAAAAAGTCAAGGTATCATTACTGTAACTTTTTTTAGTTAAAAAATGTCAAGGGACTAACGGTGAAAGTCCACGCAGCATTCTAAGTGGTAACCGGTCAAATAAGTCACATTTTGTTCAATATTGCGTAGATTGGTAAGTATTTGAAAATATGTTGCGTATATCCAGAATAAATAAAGTAGGTTGTGTAGGTTGGTAAATTTGGATAAGTTAGGTGGTGGTGTTTTTTGAGAGATTTTTAGTCTGAATGAATGTCATGTAAATGTAAAATGTTGGTTAAAAGTCTGAATCATATAAGACTGTTTGTTTTTTTATAAACATCTGATTGCTTTAAATCATTTAATTTTTGTCCTAATCAATAATTTGGTTGATCTATTTATTCATAAGTTAATGAAATTTAAGATTTAACAAAAAATATAATTTTTTTATACAAACCACCGAGTATAAAATATAATATGAGTGATACTGTAATAGATTATGGTACCAACATTAAAAAGTTAGAATACCATTTCCTTTTAAGTAAATAAAAAAAGAAAAAAAATAGATTATTTTGATTTGTTGAGTCAATTGTAATCTAGCTATAGTAGTATCCTCCTTTGGAGTAGTTGTGTTTGTTATGTTTGTATTGTGCCTATGTAACGGAATGAGGTGTGAGATTCACCCACATCCTTTGTACTCAATCATTTTTTTGAGTAATGCATTTGTTGAAGCAAATTTACACGGGCCGCTTGGGCTTAGCAAATGGGCTTCTAAATTCAAGGTTGTCTGGTTCGGCTTGGCTCCTCCGGAGTTAGCTCCTTCGTATCTTATCTGAAATTAAGAAAGAACATCGTTAGCTCGCCTCGGGTGTTTAGTCCGAGACCAACTCCAACGTGAGGATGAGTATAGATCGTATGAGATATTTGCGGAGAGAAATAG
The DNA here is from genome assembly GCA_026074375.1 of Tanacetum coccineum. Lineage (NCBI taxonomy): Eukaryota > Viridiplantae > Streptophyta > Magnoliopsida > Asterales > Asteraceae > Tanacetum > Tanacetum coccineum. The sequence goes on from BQNB010027571.1 coordinate 45,499, forward strand.
AGATCGGAAGTGTGGTTCGAAGTAGGTGTGTTAAGCCTTTCTAAAGGAACGGGCTTCCCTCTTTATACTACTCGAACCTTACCTGACGACATGAGAATGGTGGTTGTCGCTTATGGTCAGCAAGGAAGTCATCGAGACGGTGTTTCTCGTTGACCCAATTGTCATTTATATGTCAGCCTAAGGACGATGGTCCCGACTAGTACTTCACTGTCTCCTTAGGTTTTTCCCTACTAGCACCGGTACTGACGACTCCGAACCTGGTATATTCTTTGACATACCAGCTTCTGCGGAGTACGTGTCTAGCTTAGATCGCGCTATTTAGGCAAAGATAGTTAGCTGTGTTGTTTCCTTGGGAGATACCAGATGAGACTACCTCATCAACATTTAACGGAGAAACCCTTTACCCAAAACAAACTTTCGACTAAAAAAGTAAAAAATTGATTTCCGATCCAAGTTGAAACATAGATTGTTAAATAAACTTATCCGTTTGATAATAAATTATATTCTTGTCTCATAGTTACATTTACATGTTTATCACCAGTAATATATCTTGTACTTTGTGTAATTAGATTTGATACAGAGATTACATATAAAAAATTAGAAATTTATAGGGGAAAGTATCGGCAGATCAATCAATCTTGCCCAACCCCTACTCGAAGTACTATTGTTTATCCAAACCCATTATGTCCCATTGCTCATAAAAGAACCATTGTTTATTCAAATCGATTTGACCCGTTACCCAACCTACCCATTTTTCCTTCTCTAGATTTAAACTTGTCACTTGAAAAACATGTCCTATTCAAGGAAAAGTAGAGCAGACCTTTGTACCAAGCCGCTTATTCAAGGCTTCATTCCACATGTTAGCAGCATATGCAGGCTGCATTTGATTCCACACGGTCATAACAGAAGCAACCTGTATCATGATCAAGAACTATTAGAAAACTTAAAACCAAAATCGGATAAAAAACTGAGTTATGAGTTCAAATTAAAACCAAGTGAAGCAGCACCAGGTTAGCATTCAAAAGGGGAGGGTAATTATCACTGATAGTGTCTATCCAGCTAAATATCAAATTATGATAACCATATGGTAGGCCAATCATGCTTTGGGCATACTCCCATGCAGCAGCAGTCTCGTTGAATTTAGCTCGAAGGTCAGGATGCAAAGGAAGTAAAGCGATATGAGGATTAGCATCATCTTCCGGTAAACTCAAAGGTCCACCCAATCATTCCCATGGCAACAAAGCGATAACATATTGACCCGACAATCAAATGAAATTAACTGTAGTCATCAAATCTCGAGTTACATTCAAAACTATTATAGAATGTCTAATGGTTATACGTATTAACCTAAGGTCTTTACATATAATACACTTCTTCATTCTCCTCATATTCATCCAATGGACTTTCTTTAAGTACATCTGTGTCATTCAAAAGTGGGTATGGTGGTGTTCATTTTTGGAGTGAAAGATTAATGAGGACCCTTTTATAATCCGGATGAACTGATCATTTGTAGATTTATAAGGGTTGTAATTTAAGGGGTGTTTGAGGCAGGAAATACGAATCGAAATTATTCAAATTTTATCAATCTACGCAAACACTACTTTATGTATTCTGGATATCCGCTAACATACTTATCTACACTTACTTTCCAATCTAGCCATTATTGACTCCAAATATGTGACGTGAATGGGTGTTTCCACTTTAAAAAATTTTATGCGAGTGTCGGTGCGTGGACTTTCACCGTGTGTCCTTGACTTTTGGGAACTAATAACATATGTGATTCAGTAATTACACCGTCATGGACTGTGTTTATGGAACTTCGCACCGGGGTTAATCCACGTGACGGTCACGGTGTTTATACTCAACACGTTTTTTTTTGACAAGATATATTTTGTAATCTCGTTTTTTGATAGGGTTTTTTTACACACGTTTTCATTCTCACATTTGTCGACACGTTTGTTACACACCATTTATATACTGGTTTTTTTGCGCACGTTTTTATACACACGTTTTTATACACGTTTTTACGCACGTTTATATACATACTTTTATACACACGTTTTTATACACACTTTTGAATAGTCGTTGGGGCGTATGTTTTTTTTTCGTATGCTTCTTTTAGTAATGTAATTTTATTTTTATTAAATGAATGAAATATTTAGTTTGTTTAAATAAATGAAAAAGAAAAACAATGTGGGTCATAAAAGAGTGGTGTTATGGGGTGTTAATAGTGGAGTGATATTTTGGTCTGTTGGTGTTAAAATGTTAAAGATGATGTGACGCTGAGATGGCTGCACTTTTTAGTGTTATGATAGTTATGACACATTGTGCTCTATGTTATCGAGCTTTACAACATTTGTGTTTTAAGTTCTTGTGACATTTTCTTTGGACGTTTTATTGACTTCAAAATTGTTTTCCTTTCAGGTTTGAGATGGCAAGTGACCAAAGAAGCTTAAGTTTGATGCAAAATTTAAGATTTTTAGTTTTGAGAGTTGTAACATGACCCTCTCAAGTACAGATTTTTAAGTTCATGACATTTTACTATTAGTGGGAGGTTTTTTTAATACCACATTAGATTTTTCTCTTATTGGCGTTTTTTATATTTATAAAAGATTCTCTTGGTATAGTATATCATTGCGCATTTATAATCGGTATCCTTTTGGCAATGCTTAAAGGGAGATAAAGTGTAGTCTTTGAAGGAAATGTCCTCACGTAACCTCATGTTCCTCCTGTTGGGAAATTGATTTTCACAAAGAGTAAACTCCAAAATACATCCTTTTGGTTTCATGTTTCTCATGAAATACATCCCTGATCGAAAGTATTAGCAGTTTACACCACTCGTTAGACAAACGTTTGCCGAAATACATCCCTCGTCACTAACTTCGTTAAATATTCAGTTTTTTGGGCCCCACTTCAGGGGTATTTTCGTCATTTTCTTTCCACAAGGATGTATTTCGTGGGAAACATGAAACCACAAGGATGTATTTTGCAGTTTACTCGAGATTATATGATTTTGGGAAACATGAAAAGGACGAAAATACCCCTGAAGTGGGGCCCAAAAAACTGGATATTTAACGAAGTTAGTGACGAGGGATGTATTTCGGAAAACGTTTGCCTAACGAGTGGTGTAAACTGCTAATAGTTTCGATCAGGGATGTATTTCGTGAGAAACATAAAACCACAAGGATGTATTTTGCCTTCTCGTCAAAAATCAAATGTTATTTCATCTGGGATGGTGAGTCGCTTGTTATAATGAACATATAAATGTAAAATTGGGCAAAGTTGTTTGCAGCATCTTGGGAGATCCAGATTATAAACAAGGTTGTATGATGTTGAGTGTCCAAATTAATATAGTTTTAGATTTACAGTCTTGTATTTAGTTGATAACCAAGCCGAAATATCCATATCATGACACATATTTTTCAAAATTAGTATAATTCCCACACAATTCCTCTTATTCCATGTGCGAGTAATTGTTTCACAACTAAAGTGGCAACCCTTTTTTTGTTTGGGGGGAGGGGAGTGGACTAAGTATTTAGAGGTTGCATTTCCTTACAAGGTTTGAATCTAGTACCTGGTAGGGATGATGGTGGATCGGATTTGGGTCGATGAAGCCGTATCCATATCCACCTAATTATACATCATCTATATCCATCTAATTTATCATCATCCATATGCGTATCCATTCACGTGGTTCATCCATCCATATCCAATGGATGAAGCGGGTAATGGATATTAGTTGGATATATGAAAAACAACACTCCAAAGGGACAACTACATCAGTCACGTTTCCCGCCGGTGAACTAAAATGCAGATATAATGGAGGGAAATAAAACGGGATGATGACTACGACCACGATTTGTATGAAAGCCATCATATGTCTAAAGACCTTCAAGCTATTTGTGATGATTTTGATATCACGGTCCGTGGTCGGAAGAAAAAATAGATTATTTCGATTTATTGAGTCAATTGTAATCTAGTTATAGCAGTATCCTCCTTTGCAGTAGGTGTGCTTGTTATGTTCGTATTGTGCCTATGTAACGGAATGATGTGTGAGATTCACCCACATCCTTTGTACTCAATCATTTTTTTTAGTAATGCATTTGTTGAAGCAAATTTACACGGGCCGCTTGGGCTTAGCAAATGGACTTCTAAATTCAAGGTTGTCTGGTTCGGCTTGGCTCCTCCGGAGTTAGCTCCTTCGTATCTTATCTGAAATTAAGAAAGAACATCGTTAGCTCGCCTCGGGTGTTTAGTCCGAGACCAACTCCAGCGTGAGGATGAGTATAGATCGTATGAGATATTTGCGGAGAGAAATAAAGATCGGAAGTGTGGTTCGAAGTAGGTGTGTTAAGCCTTTCTAAAGGAACGGGCTTCCCTCTTTATACTACTCGAACCTTACCTGACGACATGAGAATGGTGGTTGTCGCTTATGGTCAGCAAGGAAGTCATCGAGACAGTGTTTCTCGTTGACCCAATTGTCATTTATATGTCAGCCTAAGGACGATGGTCCCGACTAGTACTTTACTGTCTCCTTAGGTTTTGCCCTACTAGCACCGGTACTGACGACTCCGAACCTGATATATTCTTTGACATACCAGCTTCTGCGGAGTACGTGTCTGGCTTAGATCGCGTTATTTAGGCAAAGATAGTTAGTTGTGTTGTTTCCTTGGGAGATACCAGATGAGACTACCTCATCAACATTTACCGCAGAAACCATTTACCCAAAACAAACTTTTGACTAAAAAGGTAAAAAATTGATTTCCGATCCAAGTTGAAACATATATTGTTAAATAAACTTATCCGTTTGATAATAAATTATATTCTTGTCTCATAGTTACATTTACATGTTTATCACCAGTAATATATCTTGTAATTTGTGTAATTAGATTTGATACAGGGATTACATATAAAAACTTAGAAATTTATAGGGGAAAGTATCGGCCGATCAATCAATCTTGCCCAACCCCTACTCGAAGTACTATTGTTTATCCAAACCCATTATGTCCCATTGCTCATAAAAGAACCATTGTTTATTCAAATCGATTTGACCCGTTACCCAACCTACCCATTCTTCCTTCTCTAGATTTAAACTTGTCACTTGAAAAACATGTCCTATTCAAGGAAAAGTAGAGCAGACCTTTGTACCAAGCCGCTTATTCAAGGCTTCATTCCACATGTTAGCAGCATATGCAGGCTACATTTGATTCCACACGGTCATAACAGAAGCAACCTGTATCATGATCAAGAACTATTAGAAAACTTAAAATCAAAATCGGATAAAAAACTGAGTTATGAGTTAAAGTTAAAACCAAGTGAAGCAGCACCAGGTTAGCATTCAAAAGGGGAGGGTAATTATCACTGATAGTGTCTATCCAGCTAAATATCAAATTATGATAACCATATGGTAGGCCAATCATGCTTTGGGCATACTCCCATGCAGTAGTCTTGTTGGATTTAGCTCAAACATCGGATGCAAAGGAAGTAAAGCGATATGAGGATTAGCATCATCTTCTGATAACTCAAAGTTCCACCACTCATCCCATGGCAACGAAGCGATAACATCTTGACCCTACAATCAAAATGAAAATAACTAGTAGTCAAAATCAGAAGCTTACATCAATACATATATAGAACGGCTAATGTATTAATATTATTAACTAGGGTCCTTTACATGATATACCAACATACTTCTTCATTTCTCTCATTTACATCAATGGACTTTCTTTAAGTACATCTGAGTTATTAAAAGTTGCTTAGGTTGAGTCATCTTGTAGTAAGGATTAAGAGAACCCTTAAAAAATGACTTAACTGATCATTTGTATATTAATAAGTTAGATTAATAAATTAAATATTAGATTTAAAAACGATTGTTAAGTTTACGGACAGAACAAACACAAGAGCAGGGCAGCAATTTTAAACCGGTAGCATAAAGTAGAAGCAACCATGACATAAAGTGCTGCAATCCTACCCATTGGTGCACCAACCTAACCGGGGTATCTCGATGACGGTTTCCGACACTTTCTCTGGTCAACAACAAATGTGTACGTATTAAGGTTCAACTAAATTACCACTCCTTTCGTGCTATAACAAAAAAGGTTCAGCTTACCATTCTAGTTGGTTTAATCTCAAAACAAGGTCCACCCCTGAATTTTAACTAACGGTGTTGTTATTGGCAATGTTTTAAAAACCGGACTGGAGATCAAATAAGCTTGAATATAAGGTTTTGGCCAAACCATTTCTACTAACAATTGCACCCTCACGATCACGTGTTCTACACATACATCCACGATATTTTTAACAAAAGATACACACAACTAAGTCAGGCATATCGTCGAACACATGCAATCCACAACATTTTTAGCAAAAAATACACACAACTAAGTCAGGCATTTCGTCGAACACTTAGTCTTCACATGCAATCCACAACATTTTTAGCAAACAATACACACAGCATAGTTAGGCATTTCGTCAAACAGTTAGTCTATAAATACAATCCGCAACCATTTAAGCACAGTCATACACCATATCCCAGTTAAAATGCACACAAAAGAGACTTAAAATAACCAAAACTAACACACATACATATACATAATTATATAATAAACGAAATAAACCCGAAAATACCCAACTCGATTACTGTTACATGATAAATTTGACGACAGCGGTGGTAAGAGACGACGACGGTGACGCGATAGTGGTGGTGAGCGACGGAGGGCCGCGATTGTTGTGGCGAAAGACGGCGGTACGATTGTGGCGGGGATAGATTGTTTGTTTAAACGAATGATGGTTCAAGTGTGTGTTTGAGTGCGTGTTTTTTTCTTGTTAATTATGTTTTCTTTAATGTTATTTTAATAAAAATATTCAAAATACAATTCGCATAAAAAACTAAGTAAAAAAGAAAAGTCAAATAAGTTTAAAGTCTTATTTAAAAGTATAATAACACTATTATAATTATCAAGTCGCATAAAATATTAGGTAGTAAAGTACAAGTTGCATAAGTTTAAAACAGGAATAATTTATTTTTTTAGACTTTTTAAAAAAAATAATAAAAACTATAAATCGCATAAAAGGTACTATGTATGTCGCATAAGAAAGTACCTTATACATTTGTACTTGACTCTTACACATGTGTCTTTCTAATGATTAGTTGGGCGAGGGACACATGTCACAATATATGAGTGAAGTTGCATAGTCCCATAAGGCAATTGGCCAAATGATATAATTTTGAGGCATTTCTTGGAGCAAGCTTGCCTAATTGGGGCAGAAATATTATTAACCCTTATAAATAAGCCTGTTTTATAAGAGACGGCAATATGACTGTGAAAGTTAAAATTAATCTATATTCACAAAAGGCGTAATATCGCCTCATCTAGCACGTGCCAAGGAGTAATAGTACATTTAGTTTTGAGCTTATGATTTATATTAGGTCACTCTTTTAAACAGTTACAAACTAACTACAATAACAATGGTATCTTGATGGCTTTGTGTGTCTATCATATTTTAAATACGAGTATATGACATGTAACCTAATACAATGGCCGGAAGTCCTGTGACAGTAATCTCTCTACTATCGGGTTTATCCCGATGGTAAATGTATGATCTATCTACATTTCATCTCTTCTTACCCCGCTTTAGTAAGATTAGGATTGTTGTGGTGGTTGTTGTATTACTATTGTTTCATTAATTAAGAAATCCACTTTACGCTCCAACATTTATGTGCATATCTTTAGGCTTATCCATCCAACACAATAAAATTGTACTACGCTACACACATTGAACCATTTAGTGATCATTGAAGTTTGTCAAGTGAATCGAAGTTTCATTCACTTTACCGGGTAACCTCCATTTAATATACGAGTAAAATAATTAGTTTGTGTTAGAATTGTCAATGTAATTAGAAGGAAGTTTCAAAGTACAAATATAGCTCTATACAAAGTCATCAAGCGGCGGGTCCTATGTTAATCAATTTAAATGACTATTACTAGTCTACTTCCTGCATTTGGATATTGCATTTTTCTTAATTTATAAACATAGATATATATTTTTCATACCTTTCATATTATCTAAAACCAAGGGACCAGAAATGTAAATAATTTGACTTAATTTAGGTCAACCATGTACTTGCCTTTACTCTTTGTAACTACTACATTCCATCTTCCATTCATTCACCTAACTAAACTTCACTCTCAAAGACTTGCATCTCCAATTGGTAAACTGTAAGTCTTCTCCTTATACTTTAATTACTTTTGATATTTGTATAATTTTATGACATTACAGTATAATTATTGATCCAGTGGGCTAGATTACTTGACTCAAAACTTATTAGGTCTAATTTGACAACTTAACCTATAACTTTATGACTTGTTTGTTCTATGTTTTTAAAATCTTGTGTGGCGATTATTCTGAAGCATTAGAAATGATTGTTAACCCAACAACTTATAATTTAGCCTAAGGAAAGTATGCATTAGTGTTTAATTTTGTCCATTTTTTACATAATATTGTAATAGTATAAATCTGATTAAAATTAGAAACGTTAGGTGGCAAATGGGTCGGGTTGGGGGTTATGGGTCGAATGAGTCATGGGTCAAGCACGTCAGATTTTTAATTCGGGTCGAACGGGTCACGAGTCAAACGGGTCGGGTCGGGTCGGCCCAACGGGTCTATACGGGTCTAGCGAGTGAAGAAATGTATTGGTTTATACTTTATACGTTTTTGTTTGAATGGGTTGGAATTACTGTCTATCTCGCCCTTAGATGTTATTGTAATCCAATAACTAAATTGCAAAATCACATTTTTAGTGAAACCAATTGCTAATCATAATGCCTACTCTTTCTGATGATCAATTCTTTACTTGTGAGCGCAGTGTGATCTCATTATTGAAAATGGCTACTACATCCATTCCTCATCGGTGGAAATATGATGTTTTTGTAAGTTTTAGAGGTGACGATATACGCAAAAACTTCATGGATCATATGTTCAACGATTTTAAGCAAAAAGGGATTTATGCTTTTAGAGATGATAGAGAATTGCCTAAAGGAGACTCTATATCTCCTCATCTCTACAAAGCCATTGAAGAATCAAGGTTTTTGATAGTTATCTTCTCCAAAAATTACGCTTCTTCATCATGGTGTCTACAGGGTCAAAATACTTGAGTGCAAGCAGATTGAATGTCCCAGATATGAGGTTCAGACTGTCTTTTATGATGTTAAACCTGACGTCGTGAGGAAACAAACTGATAGCTATGCTGAGGCTTTTGCCAAACATCAACTTTCAAATAGACCAGAGGTCGACAACTGGAAGGATGCTTTATTCATGGCGGCTAACTTATCTGGATGGGATCTCCAAGATATGACAAATGGGTAAATTAGTCTTGAAGCTCTACTAAAGCTTAACACTATGTAGTTTCTCTTACTTATTGCGTCTTTAATTGTGGTTAATAGGTATGAGTACAAGTTCATCGATTGCATCTCCAAAGACATACTCAAAAAATTATGTGACGGATCCTTGCATGTTGGTGAAAACCTTGTTGGAATCGATTCCCATTTCGACAAATTAAACTTGTCACGCTTCGCTGGGTCAGATAAGGTTAACATGATTGGAATATGTGGTATAAGCGGAATAGGAAAGACGACCCTTGCCAAAGCTATTTATAACTTGATGTATATTCACTTTGAAGGAAGTTGCTTTTGTGAAGATGTCAGAAAACAGCAAGACCTAACTCGAGTCCAAATGCAACTTATTGATAACATCATGAAAACAAGAGCTTTGAAGATATCGAGTGTCGGTCAAGGGATTATGGTGATTAAGAAGATGATGTCATCGAAGCCGATCCTGCTAATTTTGGATGATGTAGATGATCATGAGCAGTTAGAGGCACTAGCGGGTTCAGCTGGTTGGTTTTGCCCAGGAAGTTTGATTATTTTCACTGGTAAAGATAAACAGTTGCTAAGATCACATAGAGTGGATGAAATCCATGACATGGACTTTCTAGATGAGGATCGATCACTTGAGCTCTTCCGTTCCTATGCCTTTAAAGAAAAAGATTCTTCTTTAGAATTCAAAGAAGTTTCTAAGAAAGTTGTGAAATGTGTGCAAGGTCACCCTCTCGCCCTCAAAGTGTTAGGACGATTTTTATATGACAAAACTGTGGGTCAGTGGGTTAGTGAACTGGAAAAGCTCAAAGTGTATCCAAATGAACAGATACAACGAGTGCTTCGTTTAAGTTATGATGGGCTAGACCTCCATCAGAAAAATATCTTACTTGATATCGCATGTTTATTCATTGGAGAAGACAGTGATTTTGTAGCAAGCATACTAGACAGCTGTAACTTTTTTGCAGATACAAATATGAGAGTTCTAGTTGATAAGTCATTAATCACGATCTCTAGTGACATGTCACTTCAAATGCATGACTTGATTCAAGCAATGGCAAGGGGAATTGTTCGTGAAGAGTCTATAATGCCTGGGAAACAGATAAGATTGTGGAATTTATCTGAAGTTTACGATTTATTGAGTGGAAAGAAGGTAAGGAAGTGGCATGTCATTCTTTTATTCTGCATTAATACATAAAAGTACAAGCAATGAAATATCTTACCATTTATTTAAAAAGTTGCATTTTCTTGCTTTTACAGGTTGAAATAACAGAAGCAGTTGAAGTTCTAGTCCTGTTGTTAGAGAAATCTAGTGAAAAGGTTCACATAGATGCTACAGGTTTTGCACATTTGAAAAAATTGCGGATCCTGAAAATTTATTCAAAGAGGAAGAATTTGATCAAAAAGTGGAAGTGAATGGCTACAATGTGAAGTACACTCAGGAAGTTTGTATTTTTTGTCGAATGAGCTAAGGTTGTTTTGTTGGCATGGATATCCTTTCAAGTACTTACCTTCAAATTTCTATCCTGAGAACATTGTGGCCATTGACCTGTCTTACAGCAACATAAAACATTTTTGGACAACACCTAAGGTATATCCTTGTACACACATGTTTTCCTACTTGATACCTAATGATACGAGAACTTATCTTCTCTTTTTCTATCGATGTCAGTGTTTTAGAAGGTTGAAAGTAATGAATTTAAGTTACTGTTGTAACCTAACAACTACCCCTGACTTCTCGGAGATTACCAATCTCGAAGAGCTAAGTCTTGAAGGTTGTGTGAATTTGGTTAGCGTTCATCCCTCAATTGGAATGCTCAAGAGGCTTTTTGTCTTAAATATGAGAGACTGCGAACGGCTTCAGAATTTTCCAAGTAGAGTGGAAATGGATGCTCTTAAAGTTTTGAATCTAACGGGGTGCCTAAAAGTCGACCAACTCCCTGAAGCATTGGGTCGGATCAAAAGCTTAACGGAGCTTCATGTTGAAAGAACCGCCATTATAGAACTTCCTTCTTTTGTGTCCTCTCTAATAAACCTTGAATCATTGTCATTCGGTGGCCAAGGAAAAATTCAACCGAGATGGTGGACTTCAATCACTGCTCCTTTTGGTTTATTAAGTAAACAACAACATCCCCAAAGATCGGTTTCATTGGCAGGTTTACATATGTTAAAGTCTCTAAATTTCAGCTACTGCAATTTAGAACAAGTGCCTGAGAGCATTGGAGGCTTATCATGTCTAGTGAAACTAAACTTGTCAGGGAACAATTTTAGTAGCTTGCCTGGAAGTTTGAGTCAACTTTCTCATCTTGAAGATCTTTATGTTGATGGTTGCAAGAAGCTGGAAGTTTTGCCCAAACTTCCACCTAGCTTAAGTGGTATTAGTGCATCTCATTGCACCTCCTTAAGAGAAGTGTTGGGATCATCTAAAGGCCTATTCGGGTATAGGAGGAATAATTTCCAAAATTGTCCAAAGGTGTTTAAGAATGTTACCATTGATAGCGAGGGGTGTATATCGAAGACTGAGTGTCTTGACTCATCTATAACTTCCCAAGGCTTTATTCACCAGCTTTCTGCTTTCCTTGGGCATTATGGTGTGCAGACTAACAGGTGTGAATTCTTCGCCCAAGACAGTGGGT
>BQNB010027572.1:0-7500 GCA_026074375.1 Tanacetum coccineum
AAAAATAATTTTTTATTTTTATTTATTTATTATTTTATTTTTTATTTTATATTTTTACAAAAACCGAAAATGAATTTTCAAAAGAAAGGATCTTCAAGGCACTAACTCGAAACACAAGGCAAAAATCGTACAAATCTCTCTGGCAGCGGCGTCAAAAACTTGATGCGTCTCGAACGACGTAGTCAAAGCAATAATATAGTATTTCCCATTTAGATAAAATAATTACTTGAGGACAAGTAATAATCAAATTTTTCGGAGTCGAATCTACGGCGAGATATGAATAGAGATTTACGTTTATGTTTTTAATTGGATGTTTGATTATCAAATATTTTTGGTTTGTTTTTAAACTAATGATTTAAACTACGAATTAATAAGCTAAAAGATCTAAAATATATATTTAATGGATATGCTTGTCAAGTGAGGCGAAAAGATCATTAAGTGTGAAGTTAAGTTTTTATTGATGAATTAGTACCCGTTTAAAAAACTATTTTCTCACAACGTTGGTATATTTTAAAAACAATCTTTTATATTGGTATTAATTACTAGATTATTATTTAGTTATCCTTTCGGCTTTTGCCTGTCAAATAACTAAACAAGTAATCTAAATAATTTGAAAATTATTAATCAACAATCCCTTTTAGTTTCACACTTAATTCACTAATCACTAATCACTTAACAAGCATATAATAACTACTCACTAATCATAGCAACAATTAAATCAACAATCATATTAAACATATTTTTCTAAACTAAACTAAAATCATTATGTACTGAAATAGGAAAGAAAGTAGAAAGAACCCATATGATGAAATGAGACGAATTAAACCACCCGATTTTATAAACTAAATAAAATACTAAGTTTACTTTTTTATTAGATTTTTTTAGGGTAAAAGGAAGACCCCGGTAAATTATATTAACCACAAAAAAACCAATGAAGTACAATGGAATGTGACTGAACTGTCACATTAACCTCAAGCAAAGCTTGAACTACCAAGAACCCGAAGTGACATGCCACTCAAGATCAAACTAACTAGACATCAACAATAACTCCTATAGGAAAAAACCACCTAAAGGAACACGAAATAAACCCAGCAAACAACAAAGACAAGCAGCAGCTCATCAATTTAATCCACAACGAAAACTCCATATCAAGAAGAGCGGATAAGAGTCTCGGGAAACTTCCAAAGATGAATAAACGCCAACCCATCTTTAGACTTCCTAAACGAGCATGAAAGGAGCTTAAGACGAACAGTCGATATAATACAATCAGTAACTTGCTCGTACATCCTCTTTTGGTTTTTGAAAAGCCGACAATTCCTTTCTTGCCAAATGAAATAAGTCAAAGCCGCAACAACAAGCTTAGCTATAACAGATCTTGTGGTGCGCCTTTTAGAAATAGGAATGAGAAAATCAACAATAGCACTGATCGAATCATTAACATAAGGAATACCAGCCAAATTTTTTAAATTATCCCACACTTGCTTCGAAAAAACACACTCAAAAAAGAGGTGTTCGTGTGAATCTGGTTGAGAATCACATAAGGGACAAAGCACAGTAGGGATATTACCATTCACGTCCCAAGGTCTAAGCATGTCATGAGTTTTCAAGCTTCGTTTAACCACCAGCCACAAATGGAACGCATGCCTTGGAATATACTTAGAAAACCATACAAAATCATACCAATCAACTTCCTCGCCTCTAGGTCTAATACTATGCCAAACAGTAGATTTTATTTAACTAATTAGTTAATAAAGTTGTTAACTTTATATACTAAAAAGCTTGTAAAATCTATAAAATATTTAAACTTAGAAATTAAACTAGCTTATAAAACCCTTAAGCTCCACACCTTAGAGGTAGAATTGGTTCCATCAAAATCAAACACAATCAAGGTTATAGTGAACAATATATCAATAATAAACTAGAGATTAAACTAAAAAGAACTATAAGCTAGAGATTAAACTAAAAAGAACTATAATCTATTAAAAATGGAAACTTTAGATCTAAATCCACCCAAAACTAAGGTGTTCTCTTCGAAAGTGAACGAGAATCAGGTATATTTAAGGATTAGATCTAAATTAATAAGCTACTTAAAAAAGCTAAGAACTTTAAGCTAAATAAAAACTACTAAACTATAGATCTAAATCCACCCGAAACTAAGGTGTTCTTTTCGAAAAGTAAACGAGAATCGGGTATATTTAAGGATTAGATCTAACCAATAAGCTACTATAAAAAAAGGGCTAGAAACTTTATGCTAGAAAATAAGCTAAAAATGATAAAAAAATATAAGCTTTGAAAATAAGCTAGTCACATAAAGCGATAAGAGCTTAATCAAATAGCTTAAAAGGAAAGATTTACGAAATAAGCTAACTCGGATAAGCTATGGATAAGCTACCTGAAAATAAGCAAATTTCAATAATCCCAAAATAAGCTATATGAAAAGCTTATTTGAAAACTAAAACCAACAAGTGTATTAAATAAGCTTATTTGAAATACGCTATAGAAATAGCTTATTCGAAAATAAGCTTAAAAGATAGGATCCAAAAATAAGCTAATAAGAGCTTATTTGGAAATAAGCTAGAAAAAGAAAATAAGAAAAATAGAGGATTAGAGAAAGAAAATAAGCATTAAGTGATACCAACCTTCATCTTCATTAATAATAAACATCCAATACCATAAACTAGGTAAATAAGCTAAAAAGCTTTTACAATAACCTAAACTAAATACAAATAAGCTAAAACTAATAACTACACTACTATGTGAAAAATAAGAAAATGAAAGGAAAGATGTGTTGTCTGCTGCATCAGAATGGATTCAATTTATAGCCCCATTGGACCTAGGGGCATTTTGGTAATTTCTCAAATCCTTCTAGATGCCAGCTACAATGATTCATTATTAGCCAATCATTTGGCCACCTGTACACTCAACAACCAATCAGATTTTCCTAATGATTAGCCATTAATGCCTTCTAGAACCTCGTAACGCGTTTTGACAGCCGCTTTCTCATAATACCGTGTACACGTGTCACACCGTGATTGGTCAACCGCCACTTCAATCATTAGCTGCCAGAGCCACCTCGTACCTACAAACCAATGATTAGTCGTCAGCGTCGCCACCACGTGGTAGGCTGTCATTGGACAGCCGCCATTAGCGTGTCATATGAGGGTCTATGTGGCGTCTACGTGTCAGCCACGTGGCACCATGTGGAAGCCACATGGCACCATGTGAAAGCCACGTGTTAGCTAACGTGGTTGCTGACGTGGCATTGAGCAATATATCAAAACCTGGCATAGCCAGGCTCAAACCTGGGTCACTGAGGTGAGAAACATAAGAGGTTGCCCTCTTACCAGCTGAGCTGAGAGTGTTTCTCGTAATATATATGCAGCCTGTTTTATTTAACCATTAATAAGAGACAGTCCAGTTTTAATAAAGAGAGGTCAAAAAGAAATTTGACCGATCTATATAATATTATTTGGACCAGTTCAAAAAGTAAGGAAGGTACCTATAGACTCGTAATTCCATGCTCTTTCCAATGCAGTGCTCAGGGAATTTTTACGACTTTGTTTGAATCTCGATAAATGTGAAAACGTTGTCGAAACTTAACCAAAAATCACCGTTTTTGCTTTGTTTTCAATCCTTTGTACTTGCAAGACATAATAATACATACCAAACATATTTTCAATATAATTTAACATATTTTATGGTTATTAGTCCATTTTAGAGTGTTTTCCAGTATAAAAATGATGTGTGTTTAAGCACATATCAGACAACAACCAATTTCTCACTTTCATTTCGAGAACTGGGGCATGTAGCACTAACATAGACTAAAACTCCTGAATTTGTGTTGTAAACTTACTAGCATAATCTAAGTTATTGTCTAAGGGCTTCAAACCTCTAGCTTGCTCTACAATCTCATGGAGTGTGTCAGCATGTTCCTTTGTTTGTTTAAGGTAATCTACATGTGCTTCCCTATTTTTCCTAAGTTTAGAAGAAAGTGATTTTAAGTCTAACTTAAACATCTCTGGGGCAATCACATTTGCATTATTTACAGATGAAGTACAAACAGACACACTTTTTCCTTTCAACGTTGCAATATGTTCTTTCAACTTGCTGATTGACGTGTTATTGGCTTGTAACTGAGCTTTTAAATCATTTATTTCAAAAATGCAGAAAATTCAGGAGAATCCTAATTGGTGCATGGTTTGGCATGTTGAAAACTTTCTTTACTTTGTTTTACTTTTATTTCAAGAGAAATACAATATTTTTCAAGTCTTGAACATCTGTTTGTAAGTTCATTATAAACAGATTTTTCAACCATATCGTTCTTTCTTGAAAGCTCAGCCTCAAGTTGCACACACCTACTGTACTCATCAATATAACTTTGTTCCATCTCATAATATTTAACAAGATCATCATAAGAATGCATAACTTTACACATAATATCTTGAGAAATAATTTGCTCCAAAAGACGTTCATTTTCAATCAAAAGTTCTTTCTTCTCAATCTCAACATACTTCTTATCTATAGAACATTGTTCGACCTCGATTTCCATTTATTGAAAAATTTCTTTCATTTCATAAACCTCTCTATAAAGACCTAATTTAAAATCTACAAATGATTCTGTTAGAGATTTTACAAATGGAATAACATCTTTTTCAAAAGCTTTTCTAATGTGTTCAAATCCCCAAGTCCCTTCATTCTGCCCAGTAACTTTGGTTCTAACTTTTATCACTTTGTTAAAATTGTCAAGATGATTTTTTGCTTTCAAAAGATTTTGTTCGACTATACTAGTAGTTGGAAGTTAACGAGGAAGATCATTTTGAACTGGTTTTGGTTGAACAGGCGTTTGTTCAGAAACTGTTTTTGAAATTGGTAACCAAAAGGATTGTTTTGCAAATAGTTGTTTTTGAGGAACAAAATGCTTATACAATTCATTCAATGAACCATAATCAATAGGTTTGATGTTCACTCTTTTCTCTTTCACAACCGAATCATTTTGTTTCTCATTTATTTTTAGCCTCGTTGCTTTAGCTAATTCTAAAATCTCTTTAGAATCAATCACAGATAGTGGATCAGGTTTCTTAACTAAGGTATGACCACAATACATCGCATGTTGTTTTCGCTGACCTTGCGTAAGATGCAAGGGATTTTGATAACCAGGAGCCGTTTTGTGATTTTCATCATAAAAAACTTGAGGTTTTGTTAACATATGCATCCTTTGCACAAGTTGACCTATTTTGTAAACAATGTTATCAAGAGCTTTCTTTTTATATTCTAAATCCACAATTCTTCAATGTCTTTATCTTCTTTTTCTTTAGTTTCTTTTTTCAAAACTTCAACCGTGGTTGACAAATTCTTGTGACTTTCTACATTTGCAGAAAGTTGCAATTTTAACATTTGAATTTGTTTTTCAAAATCGACAACCTTTGCAATTCGATCAACGATTATACCTCGCATTTGAGAATCAATATATTTTCGCGGTCATTTAAATCAAATTTCTGTCTTTCTTTAAAAAATTTGACGTGTTCCTTGTATCGTTCAAGCTCAACAGTTAATGATTCATTTTTACAGTCTTATGTTCCTAATTAACCGCATTACATTTTGCTACTTGATGAGACATTTCCTCTATTACAAACATTATCATTGCATCTTTTTGTGCGAAAGAAGTAGTATCTTGAACAACTACATTTTCGTTTTGTTGCAGATAGTGATCATAAGAAATAAAATTGCTATCACTTGTGATGTCAATATTTGAATCGCCAACAAAAACAGGTTGTTTAGAATACTGCATCTCTTGAACACTTTGATCATTCACATTGTTATCTTGATAAGTGTTGTAATTTTGTACCTCAGAGAGAACGTCTGAATCATAAGCAGAGAGTTTGGCCATAAGAACTGTACTTGCCCAGATCATTAGTTTAGAAGATAGCAGTAGTTGGCAATGTTTGAGTGTCTAGGCCTGATTCGACTTTGTCCCTTAGGTCTGTCAGAAATGCAAGCGCTTCTTCATCCAAAGTAATCCCTGATTCCAAAGCTTGAGCAAACAACATTTTTTCTTTAAACCATTCAGAATTTTTTGGTCTATTTGGTTGAGTACAATGTCTTGTGATATGAACTTCACCCATGCAGTTGTAACATCGAATGACCTTAGTCTGATTTGCTGTAGAATTTCTCATATTTCCGTTAGCCCTTGTTTCAATAGCATTACCCTTTGCTCCACTACCTACATAACCCTGAGACTGTCTTCCCTGGACATTTTGCACTGTGACTCTTCCGTCTTGAATAGTGGCTTGGTTTCTTGGATTGGAATAGGTTCTGAGTTGGTTGTTAGTTGATGGATATCTTGAGACAAAATCAGTGCTAATAAACGCCATTGCCTTGTTGATACTTGCAATGGGATCATCACTGGGTAAAAATAAGGGTACAATAAGACCTGAGTCAAGTTAAGGAAACACCGCTAGTGATAGTTGATGAATCACTGGTGCTTGATAAGTTTGTTGATGAATCACTGGTGCTTGATGAACAACTGGTGCAGAGTAGGATTGTTGATGAACTGGTGCTTCATATTGTTGTGGTTGTAGAAGAGATGTGTAGAATTGTTAAGTAATTAGTAAAAGTTGTCGATGATATTGTGATGGATTGTACTAAGGTTGATGATTGTTGTAGTATGGAGGTGTGTTGTAGGAATTAGCAACCAAAGCAAGAGGATTAGGAAATGTTTCCTTCATCGTACGAACTTCATTAGCATGAACCTCATGTTGTCTGAGATACACATATAGCTGATCAAAGCTTGATTCGTGCATATCTTTTGCTAATTTGATATCAGTGACAAACTTGCTCCATTCTGGTTGAAGGTTATTCACAAACTTAGTATTAACTTGAAGTTTCTTCATAGTCATCCCAATCGTGTCCATGTCATTAATCAGCTGAGCAAACCTCAAGTAATACGCGTGAATTGTTTCTCCCTTATCGGATGTGAATCGATCAAACTCATTGTACAACTTTGATTCTCATTTTTTCCAGTGAGAGTTCTATTCCTTCTATAAGTAGCTTGACTCTGTCTAAATCTCCTTAGCAACAGTGTGATGATTCACAAGAGTATAAACATCGGGTGGTAAACCCTGAAGAATAATATTAGTTGCTCTTATGTCACATTCTTCACGAATCTTCTCTTTGTCAGTGAGATCATCATAAGTTCTTGGTCTTGTCGATACCGATGAAGTTGGAGTGCCAGGCACTTCGAGCATTCCATATTGAAATGGACCATTGAGTACCGAGTCAAGAAGGTATTTACCATGTTCCTTTCCTTGTATATAGAGTAACATACGACTCTACCCTGAGTTATACTGACTCTTTTCGAGAATAGGAGGACGGTTATTAGCCCCTGTTGCAATAATGTTCTCTGCCATCGTAGACATTTTAAATTGATTGTTGTGTGAAATGATATTATAGGATCGTTTTAATGATTAGTGAGAGTTGTGTTATTGTGATGTTGTTTTAAGT